>JAJIBD010025797.1:0-25000 GCA_021461705.1 Cryptotis parvus | reverse complement strand
GCTGTCTAGCAACCATGACTGTACATTTTGGTATTGATTGGGATTGCTACATCCAATCTCTCCCTAACTCACATTTCTTATCCTCTGCTTAAAATGGGGAGAATATTGAACATGCCTTTTTTATATATGTGCCAAAAGAGTTTGGTAAATTCTTATGCCTTCTTAAACACATATTTAACATGCATATTTATTGCATTTATTTACGTTTACCAGTGCTTTGCTTTTTTAAAAATATTTTTAGTATTTTACACCTTTAAAAATTATAATGTGCTTTTCTTTATTATTAGATTCTTATTGTGAAATACCTGGCCCTGTAAATAGAACAGTAGAGCATCATCTTGCAGTCAACAGTGCTCAGGATATGGTGGTTTGTTGGTGGCCACTTGTCAGCGACGGTGCTTGGCCTTGGGCTCCTATTTCTTCTGAGAAGGACAGAGTGAATCTTCTGCTCCTGGGTTATTCTCAAGGAAGACTGGAGGTAGGTCTAAAGCAAATATAGAGATTTTATTGAAGAACAAATTAAGTTAGTTTTCTATTCTAAAATAAATGTGAGTAATTTTTTAACCCAGAATTAAGTTTTTTAAATCTTCAAGCAAGTAGATTCCATATGAAATGGGTTTCTTGAAAGTATTGTATGTATAGGCTACACCAACAAATCCATGACTGGCTTCAATTAAGAGCACAGGCCTCAGGTTGGAGAGCTAGTACAGGTGTATGTGCCTGACTCAGGTTCAAGCCCCAGCACCACATGGCCTCTGAGCATCACTGGGTATGCCCGGGTACCCTTCAGCAACATTAAGATGGTCTTGGTGATCTCCAGCACTGCAGAACCCACGCAACACTGCATCCTCAAGCCATAACACTGAACTCATCCTGGTTGACAGAGCCAGGCTCCCAGAGCACCTTCTGGGTGTCACCCTGCCCAAAAAAAATCCCAGGTTTCTGGCTTGAATTACAGCCCTACTGCTACCTTACTCTCTGTGACTAATAAAATTATTAGCTTTTATTTGCTGTGGATTTTGTATGTGAATGAAGAGGAAAAGTGAATTAATGCATACACATAGAGCTTTATCTCCATAAAGTAAACCCTCAGTCAGTGGTGGCTATGTGAATCTTGCTGTTATCATTGTTAGTGTTATCATTACTGTTTGCACATGACTTCATGCCTGTCAAAGCAATGCTATTAATCACATCATTCAAATTTCAGTTAATAAGTTATTAAATATTAGTACAGTATCTATTTGGGATAATACTCTATGGGGCCTAAAATGGCTAGGGCAAGAATTACAAAAAGACTCAACCAAACAGGCCAAGACAAAGAAATATTACCTTATTCATTCCTGACTCTGGTTTTGTTCATCCTTCATTATTGTGAATTTGTATTTTCAGCTTATACCTGTACTTTGAATACGAAAATCTTTCATCACCTAAAAGACAATTCCCCTGCTTTCTTCCTTCCTTCCCACCATTTTCTTTCCCTCCCATGTTCCTCCACCTTTTTTCTCTCTCGCTCCCCACATTCAAGGCAAATGCTCTGCTCCTGAGCCATAAACCAGCCTAAAGTAATGTTTCTTAATTTTCTCTAAATCTGTTATTCTTAGCTTTAGGGATTCTCAGAGTTACTATTCTGACATAAACTAATAAGTTCATCTTTCTGCTCTTCTTTCCTACTTCTTCTGGCTTTATGACCTTTTAGACTGTCCTAAGCTGAATAATATTTATTTTACTTCTTTTCCATTTTGTGGAAACAATTAAAGTACTTGCAGTGTTTTAGGTATAAATTTTGTGATGCCAAAGAAATGTTTTTTTTTCTATTTATTTCACATTCATGTCCACTAGTTTATGGATCTTAGGCCAGAAGCTAATTGGGTAAAAGGATTCATCAAGTTGACTTAATGTAATAAAACAATTATAATTTTTTAAGTGTTCTATCTTAATGTAAAAAGTAAAATAGCGCAACCTTTAGTTGTAAATGCCCATATTCAAATGCATACATCACAAAATGAATCTTTACCAAAAGCTTATGCATAACATCTCATGGTGCACTCTACTCTTGGACCTCAGAGTTGGCCAAACCTAGGTTTGCCTTTTGGTTTACTCAAATACTAACTATGGGACCCTAATCAAACTTTTTAAGATTCTGCCTGCTTTTAACTAATTCCATGTTCTGTGACCTCAGGTAGATTACTCAACCCGCCGAGCTATAGTTTTCTAGCTTTTAAAATGGTATGTTTAAGGGGCTAGAGAGATAGCTGTAAGAGAGATAGCTTTATTAGCACATGGGAATCTCAGGTTTGATTTCCCGTACCACATGGCCCTCAGAGCATTGAGTTCTGGGCCAGGTGTAGCGCCTGAGCAACTCCAGTTGTGACCCCAAAACAGACAAAATAAAATAAAATGATGGGTTTAATGTCCAAGGATGTGACTCAGTGGTAGTGCACACGCCTTGCACATGTACGACCCAGCCTCCTGGAGTTGGGGTGGGGAGCAAGAGGGGGAGAAAAAAACAAGAAAATGAGAGGTTTAACCAAATGGGTCACCTTCAGGTATGTGGAACTCTAAGACATATTTTTCTAGCATCTGAAACACAGATCTAATTTGTTTTCTTTGCTTAGATGTCTTCAGTAGATGGTGAAACTCAGCTTTGGTGCTGAGATATATATCTTGATGAGCCCTGAAGTACTTTTCTATTGTTCTTTTACAAACCTCTGTTCTGTACAGTGGTTTATTTACTATTTCATATTTCCCACCTTATTCCTATCTACATTGCCAGTATTTCTACTTGAATTTATCATATGTCTACCTGAGTATGACTGGGATAAAGCACTAGATTTCATACCAGGTTTATAGGAAAATATCTCTGCTTTAAGGATCTGAGTATTTATCAATGAAAGACAAATATGAAAACAAGTAAGTGCTGTGAAATATTAAATGAGCTCTGACTGAATGTGTGTAAGACTTTTTAGGAGTCAATGAAAATGGGAAATTAGATAGTTAAAGAAGGGATCATAAAGATGTGTCCCAATCACCTATTTTAGCACGTGGGAAGCCTCTTTTATGTTTTTCTTTCTGAATTCTTCTAATGTTTCTAGTCTTAGATCAAGGTTTTATTAGCTCCATGGAGTAACTATTTTCTCTTTTTCTGCACTCTGAAACAATACCAAAAGGAACTGATACCTAAATGTTTATTAAACAAACTTATAAAACCACCTTAACTGCCACTCTAGGAAGATAGACTTTTTTCCTCATGATTTTCAAGTATCTGCCTGTTAAGAATACTCATTTCTGAGTCAGAGTGATAGTACAATGGGTTAGGCGCTTGTCTTGCCCTCAGCAACCTGGTCCTTTGATCCCCTGTCTCCTTGTGAGTGATACCTGAATGCAGAGCCAGGAGTAAGCCTTGGGTACAGCTCGGTGTGGCCCCAAAAAAGTAAAACAAAAGAATGTTCATTTCTCCTTGAGTCATTTTCCATAATTTGCATATCTGAAAGAGCTTCCATTTTATATAGATAGATTTTCATGGAATTTTATATAACGTCATATGGTCTTTTCTCTTAAACTTGTTTCTTAATTTTTAAAAATTAAAATTTTTCATTATAGTCTAACGTTACTTAAAATAGTGTTAACATTGGTGATAGTGTTGTACACCCTCATCAAAGCTTGAAGACTCTACTGCTGTTATTTTTACCAATAGTTACATATATAGTAAATGCTTCCTTTTTGAGGCTGATGCAATAAGATATTTGGTTTTAAATATTTTAACTGGTTTTTATCTTGAAAACTGGCTTTTGCCCTTTCATCCTTTTTGTCATAATTAAATTGTTGGAAAATTTTAAAATATTTTCTTTTCAGATTCTCAGGTTAACTCAGCAAATGAAAGATAAATATGTTTTAAAATGTTTATCTGGGGCGGAACAATAGCACAGCAAATAGGGCATTTGCCTTGCATGCGGCCAACCGGGTTCGATCCCCGACATCCCATATGGTCCCCTGAGCACTTCCAGGAGTAATTCCTGAGTGCAGAGCCAGGAGTAACCCCTGAGCATTGCCGGGTATGACCCAAAAAATAAAACTAAGTATATCTAAGGAATTAGTTATTTTTGTTTTGTTAAAACATTACTTAAACTTTGAATTATACCACATTTTAAAGAATATGTTACAGTTGAACTAAAATCGTTAGTCTAACTTTGGTACTTTGGTGTGGAGGGACATTTAAATGATGTATGTGTGAAACCCAAAGAACAAGATTGAAATCATTATAACTGAAAAATTAAAAAAAAAAAAAACCTTAGTGTGAAAAAAAGTCAGACTACTAGTCAGTAAAATAGTTAGGTATACCTCCTCCTTTTTTGCTAGAGACCATTATTAAACTTCTTAGGCTAATCATCAGAATAAAAATGTACAATTTACTTTTAAATCCTAAATTCAAACTAAAAAATAGTATGAATCATTAGAAAAAAATGTTTACAATTATTAAGCCTTAGGATTTTTTAAAAGTCATATCCTATTCAAGTTCATTCACCTAACCTTTTATTTGGACAGTGTTAAGATCATAGAGTAGTGTTTCTCAGTCTTGGCAACACGTTAAAATCACCTGCAGAGCTTTACAAAGGGGCCTACCCAGACCAGTTACATCAGAATTTCTAGAGGAGGAGGCAGCATCAGGTTCCCTAGGTGATTCTCATGTGCATCCCAAGTTGAGAAGGACTGCTTTACAGGAAAGGGAAGGGGAAAAAAGCCATCTTTTTTGCATAACCGACCATGGAAAGGATAAAGCCCACATACTGAACCAAATGAGAGTTTTAACAGTAGATTCTAAGTAGAAAATTGGCTTATCAAGCAGTCCCCGCAAAAAAGAAAACAAAGGAAACATAGAAATAAGCTCTCTGTGACTGAATTATCTGTCTTTCAGAGGAGGAACATATTTTAAATTTATTTTATGGATATTAGAAAAATGCTGATCTAATTTCACACCACGGAGCTCCAAACAACAGTGTGTATCTTAATTATAAGCAGAGAGCAGAGAGAGTTATGTAGTCTAGAGGAAAATCTTTTGATAAGTACCCTATTGATTACATAAAGAAAAAGAAAAACTGCTCAGAAATCTCATTAAACATAGTTTTGATGATGCATGTTCGGATTGTTGTATATAATGTAGTAGTATTTTCACTTAAATCCCATAGCTATTTGCGTTCCTTCTGGCAAGATTACTATCATTCTGAAACAATTAATTTTTTTTGGTTTTGTCAGAAAAAGTCATGACAGCACAAGTCATTCTTCTCTAACCTTTATATTTGAGCAAGCATTTTAAGTTTTTAACTGTATGAATTTTTAAATGCTTTTTTGAGTAGAGTGATACTTTTAAGATAGTTTACTCAGAAAATGTCCCTCCTTTTAAAAATTGAAGTTCTGTGATTTACAATACTGATAATGATGGTTTTTCATGCACATAATTCCAACACCACACTCCCTTACCATTGTGCCCACCTCCCTTTCCCCAAGACTCCCTCTCATTTCAATCCCCTTCCCCAACTCAATTGTGTGGATCATTTCTCTTGTTGTGTAGCCTTTGTGCCTTTGTGGCTACCTTGCTGTTTATCTATAAGTCCCACATATAAAGAGATAATTCTGTATTTGTCCCTTTCTGACTGATTTCACTTAGCATAATACCCTCTAGATCTATCCATGTTGCAGAAAATTGCATGTTTTTGGTCTTTCTTTGTGCTGCATAATATTCCTTTGTGTTCATATGCCACAACTTCTTGATCCATTCATCTATAGTTGGGTATTTAGGTTGTTTAATTATCTTGGCTATAGAACTAAGTGCAGGGATAAACGTAGGTATGCATATAAAATAACATAAATATATATGTATGATACCAATACCCAAGGTCAAGTGAAACATATATCAGGAGGTCTTGTCAAAGGTGGAAATTATCACAAACGTGTGGGAGTCAGAGGCTAGGTAAGACAGAGAATGGAACAGTGTGCTAACAATTGTTGAGGGTACTAATGCCAACCTAGAACTCAGCATTAAATAGAGGCAAAAAGATACACATGACAAACCTTTAATGTATGTTCTGTAATCCATAGTCTGGAAGGGAAGGAAAAGAGAAAGAGAGAGAAAGGGAAAGAAATAAAGAACCTGCCATGGAGGAGGGCTGGGGGAGGGGTAAGGGAACCGGGGATGTTGGTGGTGGGAGATGGGCACTGGTGGAGGGATGGGTACTGGAACACTGTATGACCGAAACCCAAATATGAACTTTTTAATTGTATATCTTTGTAATTTTAAAAATAAAAATTAAAAAAAAATTACCTTGAATTTTGGTGCCAAATTAATTTTAAAGGCACATAGCAAAGGATTCAGGGAGATATTGTGTCGGGAGGCATTGGGGTCCCCAACAATACTAGGAAGTGAGTTCTCTTCTACCACCGAGGCTGGCGGGAAATGAATGAAAACTCAGGAATCTGCTGCAGTTTTTAAAGGCTTTACTATCATAGGTTCTGATATACAATCCAAGAACAGTAAAAACCCTAGACTCTGGGTTCCTGTCTGGACACCAGCCACATGTAGGCCAAGATGGCTGCCACCAGGTGTTGAAGCCCAAAAGAAAATGGAGAAGATGGAGAGAAGCCAAGGGAAGCCAAAATGGCAAGAGGGCCTTCTCTCTTCTCCCAGCTTATTTTATAGATAGATTTTCTGGAACTTTATTTAGCTGCCTTTCATCTGTTTGACTTAGAAATATTTATAATCTGCCAAAACTTCCCAGCCCAGCCCATCATGGACTGGACTATCTAGAGATGAATACAGGCAAACAACTCTATTGAAATGCAGCACTTCAGGTGGGCCTTTTGGCTTTACAAGTGCCAGAGCTGATTCAAAGCCTCCCTAGCAGAGCTGGGAGGAGCTGCAAGCTAAGTGTAGCTGGAGCTTAAAGTAGGGCGCAGCACCCAACAACTTCCCCTGTTTAGTTTACTAAAATAAGACTAAAAAAATACACAATTTGGGCTAACATGTACAGAAAATTAAACAAAAAGGAACATTTCCAATTATAAAGTGATGTTGGATGTTATTTCAGGATCCTAATTTGTTTTTTTGGACCCAAAGCAAAGTTTGTGACAAAGTGTTTCTAGCTATCTGATTATAACGAACCATAGTTTGCACTGTCCATAATTAGTGAGAATCAATTTGCCATATTTTATGTAAAGTCGCTTGTCTGGAACAAAGTTTGAGGGACTACTTCTGGAACAGCAATGAGTCTGAGGGACTACTTCTAGAACGTGAATGAGTCTCTGAGAGCAGCCATCAGGAACTCGTTGAATTGTCAGGAACACTGAATCAGGTCTCAGGAACACTGGAACAATCGCCTTGAGCACTGGAACAGGAGTCTCAAGCACTGGAATAGGTGTCTGGAACACTGGTGTTGGCATCTTGCAGGGGCGTCTTCAGCAAGGGAACACTGGCACTGGTAATCATACCTGTAACTTAATCTTAGGTGAGATAAAAGCATTTGTGCATGCAAGACTTGTGCTCTAGCCATTTGAGCTATTTCCTTGGGCCCCGTTTTCTTTCTTTATAATCTTGTCCAATTAGTTTATGGACATTTAGATTATGGACTTTGCTTTCTTTTTCTTTTTAGTTGAATTGTCTCTTTTATGTGGGGATTTAGAGAGATTAAAAAAAGTACCACTACCCCTGTTACTTTACTAAAATTGAGAGTCTATATTCATGGTTATGAATAAACAAATCTTATCAAAGTTTGAACTAGCTTTTTGTGTAAAGTTTAAGGCTTTTGTTTATATTCATGTTCTTACATGTAGATGTGCAGTTGTTCCAACACTATTTGTTGAAAAGACTATCCTTTATTGAATTACATTTTACTTCTTTGTTAAAATTTAATTGACTGTATCTCTGTAAACTGATCTGTGGGTTTCTTTCTGTGGCTCCCTATTCTGTTCCTGTTGATCTGTTTTTTTTTCACAGGTGTTTTATTATATTGTATTGACTACTGTTTACAAATATTTATGTTTTGAAGAATTTTATTAATGCAAACATATATGTTGATCTTTATTATACTAAAATGTGGATAAGGGTATCTTTGTACTAATATATAATGTACATTTGTATTTGTTTTAGACTCAGTTGGCCATGAGCAAGGCATGCTCTTTACCTGTTTGTATCTCTCCATACCCCTAATGCTCATTGTTTAAATCTTGTAAGATATGTGTATACAGTTGACTGTTAGTATCTTTGGGGTACTGGTTCTAGGTTCATTCTCAAACAACAAAATATACCAGTGTTCCTCATAAATGATGTATTTTCATATAATATATGAATATTACCTATATAATTTGAATAATTTCTAGATAACTTACAATGTCTAATACAACACAAATTCTATACAGATGGTTGTTACTCTGTACTGTTCAGGAAATAATGACCAGAAAAGGGTTACACATTTCAGTGCATCTGCAACATAGTAGACCTAATTGCCTTTTTAAAATTTGCAATGATCTTGTTTGTTTTTTATTTTTAATTTGTGGTTAATTTTTAAAATTTGTGGTTAATTTGTTTTCTGAAATGGAACCTGATGCTATCGAAGGCTGGGTGTATTTATCCAATGTACAGATATCAGCTTTCTGTAAATACTATATAAACAAAAAATGGATCCATTTTCAAATAATCATTACTATTTTGTTTTTTAGTTTATATATTTGGATAGATGTGTAGTGCTAGGGAATTTTCATGCATTGCTTTTAAGAGTAAATTATTAATTATAATAGAGAAAGCATAGAAATGCTGTCTCTATTCTTATGAATGAGGTATGAGTTCTCTGTGCTAAGCCGAGCAACCCATGGAAACACATGGTGGTGTTCACAACAACATTGTAATAGCAAAAAAATATAAAAAAAACAAACAACTTAAGTGACCACTAATAGGAGATTGAAAACATGATGTAGATGCACATTCAGTAGGTAAATGCTATTTAGAAGTTGAAACAAAGGCTCTTGAACTCTGATTAAACCCACCAAAAGTAAATTAAGCTAAAAGGGATTATACTATATTTTAATTATATATATGGATATCCATATACATATGTATATATATAAAATTTACAACTTTCATAACTGTGCTATGTGTTGTTCTAAACTATTCAAAGCTGATTACTAATATGCATAGGAATAAATATCAGATTCATGATAGCATTGCCTCTGTGGAGGGAGGGATGGGATTGGAATCTGGCAAGTCTAAATTGTACCTGAGGTTTAAATTCTTTCAAAAATTGTGGAAAAGCAATAGAATTTTATAAAGTTGGCTTTTGCATTTATCATATTGTCCTTCTTAGATTATGTCTTTATGTTCCATAATAAAATAAAAATTAATTTTAATTCCCTGTTTTCAAACATTTGTGCAAAGTGAAGGGGGAAATGTAGACTTTAGAATAAACAATAAACCCTAGTCATAAATGAAGCATTTTTGCTTTGTTTTGTGCCATATACAGGGGCTCACCCAGCCTGGGTGCTCAGGGGTTGCACCCACGGGGTCTTGCAGTGTCGAGATTCAGCTACAGACTGTACACATGCAGGGCAAGTGCTTGCTCCTGATCCAACATTCCCATCACGGCTTTACGATCCTTTAAATAACCTGGTGCTCAGGTTGAAATTTTAAGATTTTTTTTTTTCAGGACACCTAATGGTACTCAGTGGTTACGCCTGGCTGAGCCCTCAGGGTCAATCTTGATTGTGGGGGGCGGGTGGGGTGGGGTTGGGGGGGCATATCTAGTAGCAAAGGATTGAACCAGGGTCAGCTGCCTGCAAGACAAGTACCTGAATTCCTGTACTGTCGATCTTGCCTCAGAGCTTGAAAGTTTTTAGTTCCAGAAATAACTATTTTTTTTCTCCTGATTTTCATGTTGGGTAACTTTAAAAGGGTGAGTGTTAATTGGTGCCCTTGCATACAGTACAGGTACACTTTCAAACTAAACATGAAATACAAGCTTCTTGAGTCTGTATCCAACTCACAGTGATTGCTTTTCTGATTTACATATATATGTATGTAATTACATATATAATATATGTGTATATGTGTGTGTATACACACTCACACACACAAATATTTACTTTTTTGGGTCACACCGGCAATTCTCAGCAGTTACTCCTAGCTCTGCATTCAGTAATTACTCCTACCCCCCTGTGCTTTTGCTCCGACACCCTGATTATATTTTCTTAATTTTAAATTTGCCAGAGAAAGCATCATTTACATTGGTTGCATATACTTGCTTTTTTCCCCCTCTGATGATTTTTGCATCAGTTTTATATACTGTTTTCAAGTTTATTATTTTAAGAATCAAAGTGAAACCATCTATCTCTGTGTACTGTTTTTCAACTGCTTTCAGTTTTAAAATATGAATTTTAAACTTGACTGAAACAGTTCATGTTAGGAATACTACTTATCCTTGAAATAGAACCCTTTTAGACCTATTGGTCTCCTTTTTATCTTATCCTTTCTTAACCTGAATTTTAAAATTTCTGTCATTTCTTTCTTTACCACAGTTTTCTTAAAAAAGAAAAAAAAACAAACTTAAAATATTGTGTATGGTTATCCATCTCTGTTTCTTTGTGTCTTTCTCAGTCTCTCTCTGACTCTATGTCTGTTTCTCTCTTCCCCTCCTCCCATGTCAGTTTTTGGCCACACCTGGCTGTGCACAGGGATTACTCCTGTCTCTGTAGTCAGGGGTCACTCCCTAGAGGGCTTAGGGACCACCTGAGGTGTGCGGGTTTCAGTCTGGGTCAGCTGCATGCAGGGTGAGTGCCCTGCCCATTGTACTATCTCTCCACACCTCCCCACCCCCCCTAGTTTTTCATCTTTTTTTTCTGGTATCACAATCTTCCTTTATTGGCCACTTCTTATATTATATAGCTTGTGATTTAACTAACACACTGCCTGTATTTCTGGGCTATTTTGCTTATACCTTAATAACCTGGAGATATTTTCCTTCAGATTTTCAATAGGTCATCATATATTACAAACATTTTGATTTTTTTATCCCTTATTTATAGGTCTTTTTATTGTTTGCTTATTAACTGTGTTTTTATTTGTGAATTCTCCTTGATCTTTATATAACACATGGATTCCCTCTTGAATGCTAATCAGAATTTACTCAGTTTGGGGGTATCTTGCAATAGAATTAATGCCAAATTTCAGCAAGAGATGGGAATTATTTCTTTTGGTTTCTGTTTGGGGGGCATGTCTTGCAGTGTTCAGGTGCCACCCCACTATTACCTTGCCTGGTGGTGCTTAGGGGACTGTATGTAGTTCAGGAGTTTGAACAAGGTGCTGGCAGCAGCCATGTGCTATGGAAATGCCTTAACCTTTGTATTATTTCTCAGGCCCAGATCATTAATTTGTAGAGAATGGCAGTGAGTATATTTCACTGAAGGTGGACTAGACTTCAAATTAATCTTGCTTGATTACACTAGTATCACCAGCTACAATACCTTCTATTTTGACTCTTTTCTCTCCTTTGTGATTTTCCTTTAGGGCATTGTCACTTAGCATTTCTCCCTTCACTGCACACACCATGTGTATTTTTTCATTCCTTTATCTTAGCATTAGATCTTGACTTGGTTCTCTCTTTACTAGTACTTCAATGCAAGTCACTTTAAGAGGGGAAACACTGCATAAGGCAAGAGATAGCTTAATATGTGCTTACTTGGATTTCAAGACTTAATTTCATTGTCACTGTCCATGATGTTTTTATCTTGGCAGTATCTGTATTATAGAAATTTCTTGGTAATGTTTTTTTTGGGGGGTCACTTCTGGCGGTGTTCAGAGATTATTCCTGGCTCTGTACTCAGGGATCACTCCTGACAATGCTTGGGTGATCATTTGTGGTGCCAGGGATGAAACTGGGTCTGCCTCTTGCAAGGTGCGCTTATTCTGTCTCCTGGCTCCTATGGAGAGTTCTTATTTTCATAGGCTGAACTTTTAAAAAAATTTGAATAATAATGATTATCTTTAAATTGGGTTGGGGGAGAGAACTCAAGAGATAGAGCATATGCCTACTGTGGTGGAGGCCCTGAGTTCAATCCTTAGCATTGCCCCTTCCCCCTGCTGCGCTGTGTGGATTGGTGTTCTATAGCATTGTCGGGTGTGCCTGGTCATCTCAAGAATCACCATTTATGGAGCATATGCTTTCTGAACATGTGTGTTCTGCGGAGTGCATGAGGACATACACTGACATCACCTGAGGACGTGTGTTACTGATCTCTCTCTTGAGATGTTACTTTCATATCTGATGCTGCAGTGTGTTGAGGGACTCCCTCTCCACTCTGGAGAGTTTGTGCTCTCTCCTAAGCTTGCCTCTTCCCCCAAAAAAGCCCTTCCAATAAAACCATGATTTTATATATTTTTAAAAAAGAATCACCATTTGTGAGCACCACCCTGATGTCCTGAGCATCACTGGAAGTAAGTACTATTAAAAATTTAAAAATTAATCATGATTATTTAGAAAATTTAAGATCATCCTGTTAGGTATGAACGTTGTATGCCTTACGTTAGAATATATTCAGTCAGTGCTTACTGAGTCTCCATTATATGTGAGACACAGTCCTAAATATTGGAAATAAGTGAAATTCATTTAATATTAACTTTTTAAGCCACATCTTTTCTATTTAAAAAATTATCTTCCACATATCAGCCATGAATTTTAAATAACCATATTTGAATTTACCCAGGACCTATCACATGCAAGGCTTGTTTTGTATTGCTAAGCCACATCCTAGCCATTCATACTATTTTTTTTTTATCCACTACCCTTGCTAAAATATGCATAACTTTATTTCAGGAACAGCAGTAATAACCACTATTTTTGTGTGCACTTTTCTCCCCTACATATTAAGTACATCATTTTAAATTCCGTGTGGCAGTCTGCAACACAGGCAAATAAATCCTCATTTTACAGATGAGAAAACTACAGTTCCTGAAGATTAAATTGTCCAGGATCCCAGAGCTCTGTCACCAAATTATGTGCTACTTCTGCGGTGCAATGTTGCAAGAGGCTGTTGTACAGGGTCAACTTCCATTTGGAATTAAATTCTTAGTTTTGGGGGGAGAAAAGGGGGGTTTGGAACATTTCCTGTTGCTCGGAGGTTATTCCTGATTGCGTGCTCAATAGTGAACCCTAGTGGTTCATGGGGGATCATGTGTGGTGCCTGAGATTGAACTGAGTTTGCTGCATACAACGCCAATTTTACCTCTGTATTCTCTCTCTGGCCCTGGAATTAAATTCTGAACTCAGTTATATAAATATTAAATATTTTTAACCGTATTGGTGGTTTCAAATATTAATGCTAATGTCATCTTATATTGATATGATTTTCAAAAGATGAACTAACACAGAAAAATGCTTTTTTATCATCTTTTATATAAACAATTATAAAACCAAGCAATGATGTTTTATATTTGTATAATTTTTAGTTTTGGGGCCAGACCTAGGGTTTACTCCTGGCTCTGTGCTGAGAGATCATTCCTGGTGAGGCTAAAAAAACATATCTGGTACCCAGGACCGAACTTGAGTAAGCCACAGGCAAAAGCAAGTGCCTTGCCCTCGTACTATTTCTCTGGCCCCTTGTATAATTTTTGTTTTGAAGAGATAGTTTGGTTTATATATGGTTTATTTTAGATCTGTATATTTACATTTACAAACCACATTATTTTCAGTACAACTCAGTCAATTCAAAGAATAAAGCTTATATGAAATAAATCAGCTTCCTTGTGAACACTGGCTTCCAAACTTCCTCATTCTTGCAGTTTTATTATCTCTATTATTTACTACTTGGAAAAATAGCAAGCTTCTTTCTTTTCCACCTTAAGGTTAGTAATAACCATTTTTATTGAGTAATGGGATTGTCTCTTAAATACCTGTACCTTTTCTCTCCCCTCTAACACACTTAATGTACACAGATACAGGCCTTCTCATACTTTCTATTTAATCACATGGGATATATTCCTGCACAATTATTTAATTATATGTGCTTTCCTGGTAGCATTTGTAAAGATCCTGGATTTTAGAGATTGGCAGAACTGAATTCATGCTCCAGTTCTAGCACGTAGTAACTTTGGAACCAAGCACAGTTCATACTGTTTCTCTGATCTTCATTTCCTGTCTGTGGAATGTAAATTGTAATACCTAATTTTGTAGTAATAAAAATAAAAGGTAGTCAAATAAGACAAGTGATTAGCACCCTTACTTTTGTACTGCTTCTAACTGGTGGTTCCTTTTATGAAGGTTAAATATATTCAGTGATTTTTTTAAAGCTTTAAATTTTTGTGGTTATAATTGCTGTGAAAAATACTTTCCTTCCATAGATGAATTTCTGCCATTTTAGAAGATGGCAGGTCAACATGACAACCATTTATGATTTATGACACTGGCATTGAAGGGAAAGATATACATTATAAAAGATGGCCTTATTTCCCTTTTGACTCTTCTTCCTTGGTAAAACTGTGGAGGCTATTCAGAAAGAAATCTCATAAACTTTGGAAATAAGGGAAGCCCTATCCTTCTCCCTCTACTCTTCCCCTGACTTGACAAGAACGATGCCAGTTTCCCATCACATATATACTTTCAGACTAGTGGTCTTTGTATGTGTAAAGATCCTATTCAAGTCTCCTCACCATTCAGCTTTCTGCCCTAAGGCTGTTTCTGCAGAACTTTAAATTCTGGAAGTATGATATTTCAACCATCATCATAGGTGTTTTTTTTTTAAATTTATAGTTTCAAAAGTTTATTCCTTGTCTACTGCCAGCATAGCTTCTGGATGCCTACTACACTTATACAAAACAAGTGCAGGATAGATGATAGTAGTTCACATCTTTCCTAAGATTACAGAATAATCACAGAATGCACTTAGATTTTAGAAGTAAATTAAGGGCCAGATGTCACAAGAGTCATTGACCAACTAGTATATGGAAAGGAATACCGTGCTGGGATCAAAGGAAGGAAGGAAAGATCTCGCCAGCTGGAAGGGATCCAGAAATTGGGATAGTCTGCTTCTTCGACAGGGCGTACTTAGTCGGAAAGACAGATTCTGTGTGTGAAGGGTATGGATTTCAGCAAAAGACAGGCATGAAGTTAGTGAGCTGAGAAAATGCAGGGCAGATTTTAGTTTGAACTCAGAGATGGACTAGTGTAGGAGTAAAACTGTCATTTGCAAGTTAGTTCATGCCCATCCTTTGCTTGTGGTTTCTTATCTCACTTAGAGAAAAAGTCAAAGCTTTTATAATGGCCCAAAAGCTGCTGTATAATCTGTATCTCACCCACAATTCCTATTACTCTTTACTTGTTTCTTTTTTTTTTCTAGCTCTGTTGGGTTTTTTGGTATTTTTTTGTTGTTGTTGTTTTACTTGATCAGGGTAAGAGGCCTACCTGAGGGTATTCGTTTTCTCTGCCTGGAGTGCTCCTCTTGCAAATAGCTTTTTGTGAGTTACCTTTGACTTTTTTGCGGTCACCATTATCAAAGAGACTGACTTCTGTAACTTATTCTTCCTTTCTCTCTGTTTTCCGTTTCTGTAAAATAAGATTAATATCTTCTATATATTTGCTTGAGAATTATTCCCTTGACTCCAGCCATTTGACAGAGAGAAAATTTAGCTCTAAGGGATACTTACTGCTTTATCCCTGATATCCAAGATTAATGTCTAAAAGTACTTGTACTAAATTGTTTTTAGATAATAAGAGAGCAGGCCAGAAGATAGGACAGTGGAATCCTAGTATGCACCTGTCTGGGGTTTGACTCCCCAGCATCATGTGGTATCGAGTATCACTAGGTGTAGGCCTTAAGGCACCCATGTACCCTGGGTGTGGCCCCCAGGGCCTTAGCACTTCTGGGTGGCTAATCCCCTGGCATTGCAGGGCCTAGGAAGCATTACACTCTCAGCCCCTTACATTGAATTCATTGTCCGGTTGGCCTAGAATTGGCTTTGGGGCGCCTGAGTCTCTTGAGAGCCCCGACTCTACCCTAAATAAAAACATCATAAAGGATGAGTGAGGGAAGGAATTGGATAAAGGACCTACTACAGGGCTTTATAGTCCAGGCAAGGGAATCAATATTTAATTCATTAGTCAGTGGGTAACCATTGAAAGATTTGAACAAAGGAGTGAAAGCAAAATCATTTTTTTTAATAGTTTGGTTAAGACGCATAAGATGAACTTTTGAAAAATTCTTATCAGTTTTCTGCATCCCCCCCCCCACACACACCAGTCATTCACTGTAAAATACCTGTGTGTATTTTTAAAATAACTTTGGGGTTTAGAATAGTGTAACTACAAGAAATTGCTAAAATTGCTGAATTTCCTTCCTATACTTTTCTCCCTGTTTGCCCACTGATAGTATCTTACATTACTACAGAACATTATCCATCAGGAAAATGACCCTGGTACATCAGTATGAATCCAGTATAGACCTTAGTTGAATTTTATCAGGCTTTACATGTATTAGTGTGTGTGTGTGTGTGTGTGTGTGTGTGTGTGTGTGTTGAAATTTTATCACCTGTGTAGAAATGTGTTTTTTTGAGAGGTAGGAAAGGGGATTGGGCCACTCCCAGCAGAGCTTATGGCTTCTGTACTCCTGGCTCTCTTCTCAGGAATCACTCCTAGCTGTGCTTGGGGACCATATGTGAGGCCAGGGATTGAACCCCAGTCAACCACATGTGAGAAAATGCCGTAGCCCCTTACTATCTCTCCCACCCAGAAATACCTTTAATTGTTTTCTACATCTGATTCTGGAATTTTTGAGATTGTGTCAGAATAACTTTAGTATCATCTTCAAGTTCTTGACCTCCCATATTAAAATCACAATAAAGTGAGAAGTGAGTTTTTATTTATTTTTTCTCTCTTGGTTTTTCTTGTGGCTTTTCTCCAAAGAGGTGTGGTTTATTTGTTATTTGTCTACTTATCAATTATTCATATTCTTTCCAATAGTAAAATTTAAAGTTTTGAAACTATTAACAGTTTTATGAAGCTTTTTCTTTTGCATTATTATAATTGTGTTTTGGTAAGTATTCCAGAATCGGGAAGAATAGTAGGTGAAAAGATTAACTAAAATGTTGGAAGTTATTTATTCACTCTTTAGAAACAGAACCACAAAACTTCTGTTTTAGGTATCATTCTAATGAGATATATATTACATATATATATTATCGTCACTTGCCACTTGTCACTTATCTTCCTGTTGTTCATCAATTTGCTCGAGCAGGTACCAGTAATGTCTCCATTCATTGGGAATGAGGTCCGTTATTGGCATATTGAATACACCACTGGTAATTTGCCATACTCTGCAGTGGCTCTGGATTCATCCCAGGGGCCCAGTCTTTTTCTATGTCAGACCATCAACTATCAACTATCCAGGGCCCACGGGGCAGAGCCCTGGGGGTGTAGACAAGTCTGTCTCCTGGCTACCACCTGCCCATGCAGCCTGGCACTGCAGCCACATCTACAACACTTCAAGGGGCAGATTTTTATTGTTTTTTATTTTTTATTATTTGTTTTTCTAAAATACCCCTTTATTAGTTTAATATTTTGTGGGACATACTGTCCTTTAATTTTTTGTTTGTCAGAGTGGCGTGCACACCAAGTGCTCAGGGATCAATTCTGGCAGGCCTTGAGGACCATATGTGGTCCTGGGGATGGAACCCAGCTCAGTCACGTTTAAGCAAGTGCCCCACCTGCTGTACTATCACTCTAATTCTTTAACTTACGTACAAACTCTCCAGAGTAAGGTGTTAAAGTTCAAATTGAAGTTTAATATATGCCACTAGGCTATATAGTGCTATATATATTTAGACATGTTCTTTGTGATATATGTATATATGCAGTGCATATTACATAATATACTATGTTTTATGTACACATATATCTGCATTGATGATGCTCTTTAGGAGAATGCTTGATTAACAATCAAGCCTATTCTGATAGCTAAAGAAAAAATTAAAATCTATCTGAACATGCTTGGTACATTTCTTACAGATTCTGAGTTCTGTCCGCACAGAATGGGATCCAATGGATGTTTGCTTTGGCACCAAACACCCTTACCAAATCCTCACAGTTGAACACTCCATTAGTGTAGACAAGGAGTTCATGGCTGACAGCTGCATCTATGAATGTGTTCAGAACAAAATACGTTGTGTATCAGTCACCAGAATACCTCTAAGGGCGAAGGCCATTAGCTGCTGCAGGAATGTTACAGAAGACAAACTGATTCTGGGCTGTGAAGATTCTTCAGTAATTCTTTATGAAACTCATCGTAGAGTGACTCTCTTAGCCCAGGCAGAACTCTTACCATCATTAATCAGCTGCCACCCAAGTGGCGCCATTCTGCTAGTTGGCAGCAATCAAGGGGAGCTGCAAATTTTTGATATGGCTCTATCCCCTATTAACATCCAGCTCTTGGCTGAAGACTGCTCACCCAGGGAGACTCTGCAATTCAATAAATTCTTTGATGTTTCCAGCAGTCTTGTTGAAATGCAGTGGATAGCTCCTCAGGTTATTTCACAGAAGTCTGAAAGAGGGGAAATCTATGATCGTCTCTTCCTCAGGTTTGCCAGAGGACCTTTGGGTGTACTTTTGTTTAAACTTGGTAAGTAAAGGAAGCCGGTGAGTAAGCATATTGATTATGATGTTATTATAATTAAGATAATTATTCCAAGAATAACTTTATTAATTTTCTATTTGTTGCCCCATGAAATGCTTGCCTTTCAAAAATGCCATATAGTTTGCTTAAGAAGACTTGTGAATGATTTTCCGGATGTCAAGGAAATAGAAAATGAAAAACTTGGCAATTGCTTCAATTGTTTGTTGTGTCGAATTTTCACATTTTATGTGCATAAATTAATCTCTTATACCTAAATTCCTTATGAAATGGTTCTGTGAAAACTTAAAAAGTACTTACTCAGATAAACTGCCACATTTAGACTACCCCCTTATCTACGGAGTGATTTTCGGGAGGCAATCCAGAGCAGATGCAGTGGCCCTTAGGAGTCCTGCAACAGTGAAGGTATGTGTAGGAAAAGACACGGAAACGCCTCGACTCCCCACAGGTGTGTGAGGTAATTCTTTGCGTCTCCGCTGGACCCCAAGCTGCGCCAGGGAAGAGCGGAAACTCCATCAACGGGAACCAAGGCAAAGTGCCTTGGTTCCAGCCCGGACTGACCCGACCCGTGCGCCCTGAGTTCCCGGAAAACGCCTCGACTCCCCCACAGGTGTGTGAGTAATTCTTGCGTCTCCCGCGGACCCCAAGCTGCGCCAGGGAAGAGCAGAAACTCCATCAACGGGAACCAAGGCAAAGTGCCTTGGTTCCAGCCCGGACTGACCCCGCCCGTGCGCGCCCTGAGTTCCCGGGAAACGCCTCGACTCCCCCACAGGTGTGTGAGTAATTCTTGCGTCTCCGCGGGACCCCAAGCTGCGCCAGGGAAGAGCGGAAACTCCATCAACGGGAACCAAGGCAAAGTGCCTTGGTTCCAGCCCGACTGACCCCGACCCGTGCGCCCTGAGTTCCCGGAAACGCCTCGACTCCCCACAGGTGTGTGAGTAATTCTTGCGTCTCCGCGGACCCCAAGCTGCGCCCAGGGACGAGCGGAAACTCCATCAACGGGAACCAAGGCAAAGTGCCTTGGTTCCAGCCCGACTGACCCCGACCCGTGCGCCCTGAGTTCCCGGAAAGCGCCTCGACTCCCCACAGGTGTGTGTGAGTAATTCTTTGCGTCTCCGCGGACCCCAAGCTGCGCCAGGGAAGAGCGGAAACTCCATCAACGGGAACCAAGGCAAAGTGCCTTGGTTCCAGCCCGACTGACCCCGACCCGTGCGCCCTGAGTTCCCGGGAAACGCCTCGACTCCCCACAGGTGTGTGAGTAATTCTTGCGTCTCCGCGGACCCCAAGCTGCGCCAGGGACGAGCGGAAACTCCATCAACGGGAACCAAGGCAAAGTGCCTTGGTTCCAGCCCGACTGACCCCGACCCGTGGCGCCCCTGAGTTCCCGGGAAACGCCTCGACTCCCCACAGGTGTGTGAGTAATTCTTTGCGTCTCCGCGGACCCCAAGCTGCGCCAGGGAAGAGCGGAAACTCCATCAACGGGAACCAAGGCAAAGTGCCTTGGTTCCAGCCCGGACTGACCCCGACCCGTGCGCCCTGAGTTCCCGGGAAACGCCTCGACTCCCCCACAGGTGTGTGTGAGTAATTCTTTGCGTCTCCGCGGACCCCAAGCTGCGCCAGGGACGAGCGGAAACTCCATCAACGGGAACCAAGGCAAAGTGCCTTGGTTCCAGCCCGATCTGACCCCCGCGCCGCGCCCCTGAGTTCCCGGGAAAACGCCTCGACTCCCCACAGGTGTGTGTGAGTAATTCTTGCGTCTCCGCGGACCCCAAGCTGCCCCAGGGAAGAGCGGAAACCCCATCAACGGGAACCAAGGCAAAGTGCCTTGGTTCCAGCCCGACTGACCCCGACCCGTGCGCCCTGAGTTCCCGGAAACGCCTCGACTCCCCCACAGGTGTGTGAGTAATTCTTGCGTCTCCGCGGACCCCAAGCTGCCCCAGGGAGAGCGGAAACTCCATCAACGGGAACCAAGGCAAAGTGCCTTGGTTCCAGCCCGACTGACCCCCGACCCGCGGCGCCCTGAGTTCCCGGGAAACGCCTCGACTCCCCCCACAGGTGTGTGAGTAATTCTTGCGCCTCCGCGGACCCCAAGCTGCCCCAGGGAAGAGCGGAAACTCCATCAACGGGAACCAAGGCAAAGTGCCTTGGTTCCAGCCCGGACTGACCCTCGACCCGCGGCGCCCCTGAGTTCCCGGGAAACGCCTCGACTCCCCCCACAGGTGTGTGAGTAATTCTTGCGTCTCCGCTGGACCCCAAGCTGCCCCAGGGAAGAGCGGAAACTCCATCAACGGGAACCAAGGCAAAGTGCCTTGGTTCCAGCCCGACCGAACCCGGCGCCCCTGAGCTTCTGGGAACATCCCAAAACTCAAAACACAGCGGACGCTAACGCCGCCCGCTGCCGACCCTCCTCACTACCTACCTTGCACGAAGTACCAGTGAACCTTGGTTCCTACATCCTTGCTACCCACCCAAACTCTTCAAACAGACCAGACCCCTACTAACTGTACTATCTAGTCACCCAAGAACTCACAGTTGCAACCTACAATAGTCATAATGGTAAAGCAACGCAAAATTCCATCAAGCTCTGTGAGTGAAGTCACTGGTCCAGATGAGTCAAGCAATACCAATGAGTTGCATAACCTATCTGAAAAGAGAATTTCGGAAAGAACTGTTAAGGATTCAAAAAGGAATTCAAAGAAGCAATGGAATGCAAAATCAATAAAATACAAGAGGACATGATAGCAGAAGTGAGGAAAAATGCAAAGGGAAATGACAGGTATTAAAAATGAGGTAAATGAAATAAAAACACAGTGGAAGGCCATCATAGCAGAATAATAGCTACTGAAGAAAGAATTAGTGATCTCGAAGACGAGTTCCAAAGATTCTGTACACAACACCAGAAGATAGAAAAAAAAGGCTCACAATCACCGAACAGACAACAAGAGATAATCGGGATGAAGCCAGAAGAAACAACATACGGATCATTGGGGGTCCCAGAAGGGCAAGAAGAAAACCCTGATGAAGAAGAAACTGTCAAAGCCATCATTGCTGAAAAGTTCCCGAACTAAAGAATGCTTGCCTCAAGATCCAAGAGGCCCGTAGAATACCAGCTAAAAAGAAACCCCAACAAGAATACTCCAAGACACATCTTAATAAAAATGACAAAAACTATAGATAGGGATAGAATACTGAAAGCAGCAAGATCAAAGAAGGAAATCACATACAAAAGGAACATCTCTAAGATTTACAGCAGACTTCTCTGATGAAACACTCCGAGCCCGAAAACAATGGTGGGATATTGCGAAAAGGCTCAATGAACTGCAGGCTTCACCGAGAATTCTTTACCCGGCCAGGCTCACATTCAGATATGAAGGAAAGATACACAACTTCATGGATAAGCAACAACTCAGGAACTTCATGGACTCAAAACCAACTTTTAAAAGAAGGACTGAAGGGTCTACTCTAATGCGACCAAACCCATAAGCACAACAAACACAAAAAAGAAAGATGGCACAAAAATCCGATGACAATAATCTCTCTCAATGTCAATGGTCTAAATGCACCAATTAAGAGACACAGAGTGACAAAATGGATTAAAAAATTGAACCCAACATTCTGCTGTCTACAAGAAACGCATCTGAATAAGCAGAACAAACACAGACTCAGGAGTCAAAGGTTGGAAGACCATTCTCCATGCAAACAACTCCTCCAAAAAGGCTGGTGTGGCCATATTAGTATCAGATAATATAGACTTCCAGGCTTAAAAAGGTTAGAAGGGACAACGAAGGCCACTTCTTATTAATTAAGGGGTATGTACACCAGGAAGAAATTACACTACTAAACATATATGCACCCAATGAGGGGTCAGCAAAATACATAAAACAACTGCTAAGAGACCTCAAAGAAGACATTGACAGTAGCACAATAATAGTTGGAGACTTCAACACTGCTCTATCAACGATGGACAGATCAACAAGACTGAAACTCACCAAGGAAATATTGGACCTGAAGGAAGAAAATGGAAGAAAGAGAGCTAGTAGATATATACAGGGCTTTTCATGCCAAAAAAAAGCTGAATACACATTTTTCTCTAGTGCACATGGAACATTCTCCAAGATAGACCACATGCTGAGCCACAAAGCATACCTCAATAAAATTAAAAAGATAGAAATTGTGTCAACTATCTTTTCAGACCATGATGCACTGAAAATGGAAGTTAACCGTACACACAAAACAGGGAGTCAAACCAAACACCTGGAAACTGAACAGCTCACTGCTGAACAACAAATGGGTCATAGAAGAAATCAAACAGGAAATCCAAAGATTTCTGGAAATAAATGAAAATGAAGATACCAATTATAAGAACTTGTGGGACACGGCAAAAGCCGTGTTAAGAGGGAAGTTTATAGCCCTGCAAGCATTCATCAGGAAACAAGAAAGGGCCCACATAAATAACCTGACTACACAGCTGAAGACATTAGAAAAAGACCAACAAAAGGGAGCCCAACCCAGGCAGAAAAAAAGGAAATAATAAAACTTAGAGAGGAAATCAATGAGTTGGAAACCAAAAAAAACAATCCAAAAGATTAATGAAACCAAGAGCTGGTTTTTTGAAAAAATAAACAAGATTGACAAACCATTGGCAAGACTTGTAAGGACAGGGAAAGAGAGAACCCAAATAAACAGAATCAGAAATAAAAAAGGGTGACATCACAACAGAAACCACAGAAATCCAAAAGATCATCAGAGATTACTTTGAGAGCCTGTATGCCGTGAAACATGAGAATCTAGAAGAAATGGATCAATTCCTGAAGTCCTATAACCTCCCACGGCTGAAACAAGAAGACCTCCAATACCTGAATAAGCCTATCACCATTGAGGAAATAGAAACAGTAATTAAAAAGACTTCCCAAACACAAAAAGCCCAGGTCCAGACGGATTCCCTAGTGAACTCTACCAAACCTTTAGGGGAGGGACCTACTGCCAGTCCTGTTCAAGCTCTTCCAGGAAATAGAAGAAACAGAAACACTCCCAAACAGCTTCTACGAGGCACATATCACCCTGATACCCAAAGCAGGGAGAGACAACACAAAGAAAGAAAACTACAGACCAATATCCCTGATGAACACGGATGCTAAGATCTTCAACAAAAAATACTAGCAAACAGAATCCAAAGACTCATCAAGAAGATTATACATCATGACCAAGTTGGATTCATCCCGGAATGCAAGGATGGTTCAACATTCGCAAGTCAATCAACATAATACATCATATCAATAAAAAGAAAAAATAAAAAACCATATGATCCTTTCAATAGACGCAGAAAAAGCATTTGACAAGATCCAGCACCCGCTCATGATTAAAACGCCCCAGAAAATGGGAATTGAAGGGACTTTCCTCAAGATAGTTACAGCCATCTACCAAAAGCCCACAGCAAGCATCATTCTAAATGGGGAAAAGTTGAAAGCCTTCCCCCTGAGATCAGGGACAAGACAAGGTTGCCCCCTCTCACCTCTTTTATTCAATATAGTACTGGAAGTACTTGCCATAGCAATCAGAGAAGAAAAGGACATCAAGGGCATCCAGATAGGCAAGGAAGAAGTCAAGCTATCATTATTTGCAGATGACATGATATTATACCTAGAGAACCCTAAACTCTCTACCAAAAAACTCCTAGAAACAATAGACGCATATAGTAGAGTGGCAGGATACAAAATCAACACCCAAAAGTCGGTGGCTTTCCCTATATACAAATAGCGAAACAGAAGAAAGGGATATTAAGGGAAACAATTCCATTCACAATTGTGCCACAGAAAATCAAATACCTAGGAATCAACTTACCCAAGTATGTAAAGGACCTGTACAAAGAAAAACTACAAGACACTGCTCCAAGAGATAAAAGAGGACACAAGGAAATGGAAACACATTCCCTGTTCATGGATGGGGAGAATCAACATTGTCAAAATGGTAATACTCCCTAGAGCTCTGTACAGATTCAATGCAGTCCCTATAAGGGATACCGATGACATTCTTCAAAAAGAATTGACCAAACGCTCCCTGAAATTTGTATGGAACAATAAAACCCCCAAGGATAGCTAAAGCAATCCTCGGGAAAAGAAGATGGGAGGCATCACCTTTCCCAACTTCAAACTGTACTACAAGGCAGTAGTAATTAAAACAGCATGGTATTGGAATAAAAAACAGACCTGTGGACCTATGGAATAGAATAGAGTATCCTGACACCCAACCTCAAACACATGATCATTTAATCTTTGACAAAGGTGCAATGAGTCTAAAAATGGAGTAAGGAAAGCCTCTTCAACAAGTGGTGCTGGGAAAACTGGGCAGC
>JAJIBD010025796.1:0-46174 GCA_021461705.1 Cryptotis parvus | reverse complement strand
GATGAAATTGAGTTATGAGTTAAAAAAGAAATTTTTTTTAAGTTACACAATTTGTAAGTGAAGGAACTAAGATCTAACCCTGGGTCATCAGTCTATTAAACACTCCCTAGGTGTGTGTGATTCTTGCGTCTCCGCGGACCCCAAGCTGCCCCAGGGAAGAGCGGAAACTCCATCAACGGGAACCAAGGCAAAGTGCCTTGGTTCCAGCCGGGACCGACCCTTGCGCCCTGAGCTTCTGGGAAACGCCTGCACTCCCCACAGGTGTGTGTGTGGATTCTTGCGTCTCCGCGGACCCCAAGCTGCCCCAGGAGAAGAGCGGAAACTCCATCAACGGGAACCAAGGCAAAGTGCCTTGTTTCCAGCCCGGACCGACCCTTGAACCCTGAGCTTCTGGGAACATCCCAAAACTCAAAACGCGCTGGACGCGCTAGCGCATCCAGCGCAACCCTCTCACTACCTACCTTGCATGAGGTACCAGAGAACCTTGGTTCCTACATCCTTGCCACCCACCCAAACTCTGCAAACAGACCAGACACCTACTAACTGTACTATCTAGTAACCTCAAGAACTCACAGTTGCAACCTACAATAGTCATAATAGTAAAGCAACGCAAAATTCCATCAAGCTCTGTGAGTGAAGTCACTGGGCCAGATGAGTCTAGCAATACCAATGAGTTGCATAACCTATCTGAAAAAGAATTTCGGAAAGAACTGTTAAGGATTCAAAAGGAATTCAAAGAAGCAATGGAATGCAAAATCAGTAAAATACAAGAGGACATGATAGAAGTGAGGAAAATGCAAAGGGAAATGACAGGTATTAAAAAATGAGGTAAATGAAATAAAAAACACAGTGGAAGGTCATCATAGCAGAATAATAGCTACTGAAGAAAGAATTAGTGATCTCGAAGACGAGTTCCAAAGATTCTGTACACAACACTAGAAGATAGAAAAAAGGCTCACAATTACCGAACAGACAACAAGAGATAATCGAGATGAAGCCAAAAGAAACAACATACGGATCATTGGGGTCCCAGAAGGGCAAGAAGAAAACCCTGATGAAGAAGAAACTGTCAAAGCCATAATTGCTGAAAAGTTCCCGGAACTAAAGAATACTTGCCTCAAGACCCAAGAGGCCCGTAGGATACCAGCTAAAAAGAAACCCCAACAAGAATACTCCAAGACACATCTTAATAAAAATGACAAAAAAATATAGTTAGGCATAGAATACTGAAAGCAGCAAGAACAAAGAAGGAAATCACATACAAAGGAACATCTCTAAGATTTACAGCAGACTTCTCTGATGAAACACTCCGAGCCCGAAAACAATGGTGGGATATTGCGAAAAGGCTCAATGAACTGCAGGCTTCACCAAGAATTCTTTATCCGGCCAGGCTCACATTCAGATATGAAGGAAAGATACACAACTTCATGGATAAGCAACAACTCAGGAACTTCATGGACTCAAAACCAACTTTAAAAAGAAGGACTGAAGGGCCTACTCTAATGTGACCAAACCCATAAGCACAACAAACACAAAAAGAAAGATGGCACAAAATCCAATGACAATAATCTCTCTCAATGTCAATGGTCTAAATGCACCAATTAAGAGACACAGAGTGACAAAATGGATTAAAAAATTGAACCCAACATTCTGCTGTCTACAAGAAACGCATCTGAATAACCAGAACAAACACAGACTCAGAGTCAAAGGTTGGAAGACCATTCTCCATGCAAACAACTCCTCCAAAAAGGCTGGTGTGGCCATATTAGTATCAGATAATATAGACTTCAGGCTGAAAAAGGTTAGAAGGGACAACGAAGGCCACTTCTTATTAATTAAGGGTTATGTACACCAGGAAGAAATTACACTACTAAACATATATGCACCCAACGAGGGGTCAGCAAAATACATAAAACAACTGCTAAGAGACCTCAAAGAAGACATTAACAGTAGCACAATAATAGTTGGAGACTTCAACACTGCTCTATCAACGATGGATAGATCAACAAGACTGAAACTCACCAAGGAAATATTGGACCTGAAGGAAGAAATGGAAGAGAGAGAGCTAGTGGATATATACAGGGCTTTTCATGCCAAAAAAGCTGAATACACATTTTTCTCTAGTGCACATGGAACATTCTCCAAGATAGACCACATGCTGAGCCATAAAGCATACCTCAATAAAATTAAAAAAGATAGAAATTGTGTCAGCTATCTTTTCAGACCATGATGCACTGAAAATGGAAGTTAACCGTACACAGAAACAGGGAGTCAAACCAAACACCTGGAAACTGAACAGCTCACTGCTGAACAACCAATGGGTCATAGAAGAAATCAAACAGGAAATCCAAAGATTTCTGGAAACAAATGAAAATGAAGATACCAATTATAAGAACTTGTGGGACACGGCAAAAGCCGTGTTAAGAGGGAAGTTTATAGCTCTGCAAGCATTCATCAGGAAACAAGAAAGGGCCCACATAAATAACCTGACTACACAGCTGAAGACATTAGAAAAAGACCAACAAAAGGAGCCCAACCCAGGCAGAAAAAAGGAAATAATAAAACTTAGAGAGGAAATCAATGAGTTGGAAACCAAAAAAACAATCCAAAAGATTAATGAAACCAAGAGCTGGTTTTTTGAAAAAAATAAACAAGATTGACAAACCATTGGCAAGACTTGTAAGGACAGGGAAAGAGAGAACCCAAATAAACAGAATCAGAATGAAAAAAGGGTGACATCACAACAGAAACCACAGAAATCCAAAAGATCATCAGAGATTACTTTGAGAGCCTGTATGCCGTGAAACATGAGAATCTAGAAGAAATGGATCAATTCCTGAAGTCCTATAACCTCCCACGGCTGAAACAAGAAGACCTCCAATACCTGAATAAGCCTATCACCATCGAGGAAATAGAAACAGTAATTAAAAGTCTGCCCAAACACAAAAGCCCAGGTCCAGACGGATTCACTAGTGAACTCTACCAAACCTTTAAGGAGGACTTACTGCCAGTCCTTTTCAAGCTCTTCCAGGAAATAGAAGAAACAGAAACACTCCCAAACAGCTTCTACGAGGCACATATCACCCTGATACCCAAAGCAGGGAGAGACAACACAAAGAAAGAAAACTACAGACCAATATCCCTGATGAACACGGATGCTAAGATCTTCAACAAAATACTAGCGAACAGAATCCAAAGACTCATCAAGAAGATTATACATCATGACCAAGTAGGATTCATCCCGGGAATGCAAGGATGGTTCAACATTCGCAAGTCAATCAACATAATACATCATATCAATAAAAGAAAAAATAAAAACCATATGATCCTTTCAATAGACGCAGAAAAAGCATTTGACAAGATCCAGCACCCGTTCATGATTAAAACGCTCCAGAAAATGGGAATTGAAGGGACTTTCCTCAAGATAGTTACAGCCATCTACCAAAAGCCCACAGCAAGCATCATTCTCAATGGGGAAAAGTTGAAAGCCTTCACCCTGAGATCAGGGACAAGACAAGGTTGCCCACTCTCACCTCTTTTATTCAATATAGTACTGGAAGTACTTGCCATAGCAATCAGAGAAGAAAAAGGACATCCAGGGCATCCAGATAGGCAAGGAAGAAGTCAAGCTATCATTATTTGCAGATGACATGATATTATACCTAGAGAACCCTAAACTCTCTACCAAAAAACTCCTAGAAACAATAGACGCATATAGTAGAGTGGCAGGATACAAAATCAACACCCAAAAGTCAGTAGCTTTCCTATATACAAATAATGAAAGAGAAGAAAGGGATATTAAGGAAACTGTTCCATTCACAATTGTGCCACAGAAAATCAAATACCTAGGAATCAACTTACCCAAGTATGTAAAGGACCTGTACAAAGAAAACTACAAGACACTGCTCCAAGAGATAAAAGAGGACACAAGGAAATGGAAACACATTCCCTGTTCATGGATGGGGAGAATCAACATTGTCAAAATGGTAATACTCCCTAGAGCTCTGTACAGATTCAATGCAGTCCCTATGAGGATACCGATGACATTCTTCAAAGAAATTGACCAAACGCTCCTGAAATTTGTATGGAACAATAAACCCCCAAGGATAGCTAAAGCAATCCTCAGGAAAAAGAAGATGGGAGGCATCACCTTTCCCAACTTCAAACTGTACTACAAGGCAGTAGTAATTAAAACAGCATGGTATTGGAATAAAAACAGACCTGAGGACCTATGGAATAGAATTGAGTATCCTGACACCCAACCTCAAACACATGATCATTTAATCTTTGATAAAGGTGCAATGAGTCTAAAATGGAGTAAGGGAAAGCCTCTTCAACAAGTGGTGTTGGGAAATCTGGGCAGCAACATGTAAAAAATGAATTTGGACCTGTGTCTAACACCATGCACAAAAATCAGATCAAAATGGATTAAAGATCTCAATATCAGACTTGAATCCATAAAGTACATTGAAGAAAATATAGGAAAAACCCTCTACGACATTGAAGCTAAAGGCACCTTCAAAGGTGAAACATCACTAACAAAGCAACTAGAAGAAAAGATAAACACATGGGACTACATGAAACTAAAAAGCTTCTGCACCTCAAAAGAAACAGTGACTAAGATACAAAAGCAGTCCACAGAATGGGAAAGAATATTCACCCAATACCCATCTGATAAGGGGTTAATGTCCAGGATATATCAGGCACTGGTAGAACTTTACAAGAAGAAAACAAACAACCCCATCAAAAAATGGGAAGAAGAAATGAACAGAAACTTCAGCAAGGAAGAAATTCGAATGGCCAAAAAACATATGAAAAAATGCTCATCATCACTAATAATCAGAGAGATGCAAATCAAAACAACAATGAGATACCACTTTACACCACAGAGACTGGCACATATTCAAAAGAGCAAGAACAACAAGTGCTGGCGTGGATGTGGGGAAAGGGGGACACTCATCCATTGTTGGTGGGAATGTCGGCTGGTACAGCCTTTCTGGAAAACAATATGGACTTTCCTCCAAAGACTAGAAATTGAACTCCCATTTGACCCAGCCATACCACTCCTGGGAATCTACTCTGGGAAACCAAAAATACGCAGCGGAAACACCATCCCTACTTTTATGTTCATAGCAGCATTATTCACAATAGCCAGAATCTGGAAGCAACCAGAGTGCCCGAAAATCGATGACTGGATAAAGAAGCTTTGGTACATCTACACAATGGAATACTATGCAGCTGTTAGGAAAAAATGAAGTTATAAAATTTGCCTATAATTGGATGGACATGGAGAAGATTATGTTGAGCGAAATTAGCCAGAAGGAGAGAGACAGATACAGAATGACTGCATTTTTTGCATGGCATAAATATATATGTACACATTATGATACCAATATCCAAGGTCAAGTGAAACATATATCAGGAGGTCTTGTCAAAGGTGGAAATTATCACAAACGTGTGGGAGTCAGAGTTTAGGTAAGACAGAAAATGGAACAGGGTGCTAATAATAGTCGAGGGTACTAACGCCAACCTAGAACTGAGCATTAAATAGAAGCAAAAGGATACACATGACAACCTTTTAATGTATGTTCTGTAATCCATAGTCTGGAAGGGAAGGAAAAGAGAAAGAGAGAGAAAGGCAAAGAAATAAAGAACCTGCCATGGAGCAGGGCTGGGGAAGGGGGAGGGAACCGGGGATGTTGGTGGTGGGAGATGGGCACTGGTGGAGGGACGGGTGCTGAAACACTGTATGACCAAAACCCAAACATGAACTTTTTAATTGTATATCTTTTTTATTTGTATATCTCACGGTGGTATAATAAAATACTTAAAAAAAATAAGCACTCCCTAACTTCCCACAGATCATATAGCTATAAAACTATGGAACCAAATTGGGATGGCAGCAAAGAAAACCTCATGGTAGACGCTATAAATAGCAGATCTGTTGGGTCACCAGCCTGAACTCGAACAGAAGAAGAGAAAGGTCCTATAAGACAGCTCTGGGAGAAAACATTAAATTACATTACTGTCATGACTGAGAACATTTAAAGAGTACAAGGCAAATAGAAAATCATTAAGGGGGAAAATAGCCATATTAATTCAGTCTAAATCAGTTTTTTTTCCAAGTTGGTTATTATCCTCCTGGCCCACAGGTGAATGGGAGTTTGGGGATGCTGGAATCACCCAGAAGGTTGGAAGCAGTAGCTACCAATAGTACTACCAACAGTAGTTCAATTCTGTTTGATCCTTTAAGGTTTATTTTCAATAGGCACTGAGGGGTTTTGTTTTCTATGAAAGGTGATAGGGCGAATAAATTTGGAAAAAACTCTGATCTAAAAAAATCATACCAAAACATGGTATGGGTTAAATAGACGATAAAGAAGATAAATATATGATTTCACCTTGATGCTAGGGATGTCCATATTAAAGAGGTCCAAGATGTGAATACTATTTATAATTATTATAATGCAAAGTCATGTATTGGTTTCTTAATTTTAGAATGTATGAAAGATATTTTAAAGGTGTGATATTAAAGCAGAATTAAAATATTAATGATGACAAAATTCCATAGCTAGCAGGGTTCAGAGAGGTAGTAAGTTGCTTTTGCTTTGCATGTGACCAAGACTGGTGAATCCCTAGCACCACAGATGGTCTCCTGAGCATTACCAGGAATGATCCCAGAGCAGAGAGCCAAGAGAAAGCCACAAGCACAGCCAGGTGTGACCCCCAAACACAATATCCCCTTTAAATGAAAAATTTTTAAAAATTGAGAGAGGGCAATGAAGAATGAAAAACATGCAGAAAGGATAATGAAAATTTTCATCTCATAACACAGTGAAACAGACAAAAATAAGAAAATAATATCTAGTGTAGAATGTCATATTGTAATGATTAATTTTCCTTATACTAGACTAGTGCCTACATATCTGACTAAATATTATTTCCAGATGTGGCCTGAGGGTATTGCTGGATAGATTTACATTGGGTTGGTAGCCTGAGTAAAGTATATTGTCCCAATGTGGGTAGACATCATGCAATTCTTCGCGGGCTTGAGGTAGAATCAAGTTGGATTAAGTATTCTCTCTCCGCCTATCTCTGATGGGCTTGTACTCAGATTCAGGACTTGCACTCTCAGCTCTCTTTGATTCTCATGCCTCTGTCAAGAACTGAAATTATACTATTGGCTCTGTAAGCCAATTCCTGTTGACTACTCCTTTGGAGACCCTGACGACACAGACATTTTGTCTATTTTCCTTCAGGTAAGTTCCTCTCTCCTACACATTTCCTGCCCTGGCTCATGGCCAACTAGCTTCCAGCAAGTTCTGACCAATGGAAACTTGCCAGGAAAAAGGCAGAGAGGCATAAGCCACCAGCATTTTCTCTCTCTTCCACTCTTACTTTTCCAACAGTGACTGAACATTGAAGAATTTCTAAGCTTCTTTCAGGGGGTGTCACCTCTGCAACCCTAACTTCTTCTAAGCAATCCTGATGGTAGTTTTGTGTTTCTTCAGCTTAGCACCTTTCAAATGCTACTAACTAGCAGCATAGTGCTGTAGTTAGCTTGACTCCTGGACTCTTCTGTTACCCATGTAACCCTTTTACTTGCCTCGGATGACTTTAATTTTCTGGCAAGATCCTGCCTAAAACAAGTAGAGGAATCCAGTAGTATAAGTATGTTGGGAGCAGAGAAGGAAAAAGCTGGTGCTAGTGAAATCTCTCATATTCACATAGAAGTGGGTAGGTAGTAACTAAAGTTGACAAATGGCAGTTTATTACATTATTTTTTAATTACTAATATATCTGGAAAAAACTTGAAACAGTTGAAGGTTGACTCAGGAGTTGGGGAGATAGTACAGGGGTAAGGTGCTTGTATGTCACCCCTGCATAGATTCACTCATACCTCCTTGTCCAGTTCTAATAAATACTCTACACTAATATAAGATGTTAATAAGGTAGCTCTGCAGGTCTCCAAGTCTAACTAGGTGATTCCAGTGTCCCTCTGCCCTTATGGGACCAAGCTATGCCACATTACTGGGTTAGAACATTGAACTCTTCAGTGCAGTAGCCAAGTATTGCTGGAATTGGCCCCCAGACACCTTGAACACTGCTGTGGAACACCACCACCCCCAACACATAAAAGTGTTGCTTCAAACTATGAAGATAGTAAAAGTCAACAACCACAGATTTAAAATAAAAGGGGGTTTCTAGGAACTTAAAGGAAAATAAAACTTGGAACATTTTTATGGTGGTGAAACTATTCTGTATGATATTTTAATGGTGAAAACAAGACATTGCATATTTGTCAAGACTCATAACAGTGAGTTATAAAAGTTCAGATAAACCATGGATTTTAACTAATATTATCAGTATTGATTCAAAAGTTTTAAAAAACACTCTATATTAATGCAAGATGTTAATAATGGGGTGACTCTGGTGAAGGAAGGGTGAAGGTATATGAGAACTAGACTTTCCAATTGATTTTTCTGTAAACTTAAACTGCTCTAAAATAACAGACCCCATTAATGAAAAAAAGAGGAGTTTGAGAAGGTGATCAAAAGAACAACATGGGGCATAAAGGCATAATGCTAATCAAAGAAGACAATCTGCAAAAAGATATGCACTTTAGAATACAACTAGGCGACATTTTGAAAAGAGCAGTACTGTAGAGACTGAGGATCAGAGGGAAAAAGGAAATACCCCGTGCCCAGAAGGGGTATATGGCTCCCAGATGTCAAATGCTGACTTAAGTTGTGTGTGTTTTTAAAACCGTGTCTATATTACTAGCACCCAAATCTTTTAAAAAATTTAACACTTGTTTACCTACTGGATGTCTAAAATTTTAAAAAAAGACCCTACACTGGTGGAGGGATGGGGACTGGAACACTGTATGGCCGAAAACCCAAATATGAACATCTTATGAACATCTTTATAATTGTATATCTCACGGTGGTATAAAACATATTTTAAAAAGGCCCTAAATACCAAATGTTAGCAAAGATATGAAGTTCTACATATACATTTAAAGCTCATGTAAGTTTAAAAACTCACTTTGAAAAATTTATCAACCATAGCTAAATATTTGTATAACATATGACTCATTAAATCCATTCCTAGATAAATGCTTGTGAAAAAATAGATACTTTCATCAAAGGCCATATTTTATAGTCACTAAAGCTTTACTCATAATTGTCCCAAGCCAGAATCTACCTAAATACCCAACAAAAGTGGCTGATACATATCATAGAATAGTCACTCGCTGGAATTCTGTACAATTAAGTCAATTGGTAATGATTGACTTACATGTGATGCTACAAATGCACCTCATAATTTGGAGTGAAAGAAGTTGGGCTTATGACATATTCCACTTATACAATGTTGCAAACTAGGGACAAATACAGAGACCCTGTATTTTTTAGAAATCAGAGAATAATGATTATCTTGAAAGGAGTTAGAGAATGGCTAAAAGTAGATTAAAGCGGTCTTCTGGAGTACCAGTAACGATTTTTAAATCAAAGTGCTGTTATACAGTATACTTGAATACTTTTGGTGTATATACTATACTTCAATTTTTTGAAAATATGAATCTAGGATCCTAAAATCCACCTAATTTATCTCTCTCTCTCTCTCTCCTTATTTTAGTTCAATAAACAGTAGAACAGGTAAGGAATTTCTTTGCATATAGTAAACCCAAGTTGGACTGCCAGCACCACATATGATACCCTGAGCACTGGTCAGGATCCTTCAGCATAGAACTAAATTCGGAAGTAAACTCTGAGCCCAGCCAGGGGTGGCCCAAAAGCCAAAAAGAAAAATTCTAAGAGAAATCTTAAAAGAAATACATGTATTGCACAGATAACTTGATTACTTTGAAGAATATCAGTGTGACATGTCTATGAAAATGATCAGAAATAAAAATAGTAGTCCAACTTTGAGTCCACTGGAATATTTCCTCAAACTTGCCCAGCTAGCTGCAGTGTTTGGTGGTATTATGACTACTACTTTCCACTTGGGCTCAAGATAAGTTAAGTCTGTTTAAGACAACATTTACCAAGTGAGTGCTGACAGTGAGAGACCTTTGCTCTTAATGAAGCTTGTAGTGTGGTTCAACTCTCCCCCATTAGATAATTTCCACCTAAGGAAATTATTTTTATCAATTTCAGTTACTATAATTCTGGTCTGATCCACAAATTAGAGTATGTTGTTATTATTCTGTGTATAAAAAAACTGAAATTAAACTTTCATCCAAAAATCTAAAGATGAAAATATCGATGTTTCAAATACATTTCTTATTTATAATATGGTGCTCATTTATCTACTTTAACACAGAAGCACAATTTTCAATTAGAATCCAAACATTCTAATTAGTTCAGTACACATAAATTAGCATGATTGTTAATGCAACCCTGACTTACCTTACTGCAGGTGAAACTTAAGTGTGGAAACCTTGTAAGTTCTAAGAGCAACAAGTTTATTACTTTTCTAAATTCTCAAAAATAACTTAAAATTTGTTAACACCAGATTTTAAATATAGTTGATATAGTTATAATAAAAAAGAACTCCCCACCCCAAAGAAAATTATTTAAGTCTAGGAAAATCTCAACAGACAAAATGCCTACTTTTTTTTATCACCATATCCCATCTCCTACTAACATTAGTGAGCCAACTAGATATTGTAGAGCAGTGGTCCTCAACAACTGCTGGTCTGCAGATGTAGAGAGGTTGAAACCGTTGTTCTACAGCCTTGGTTCTAACTACTTGTCCCTGGACTCTGGTAAGCAGGACAGGTGGTGACGATTTCAAAGGTTTAAGAATGCTGTTACAGATTTCTTTATGTCTTCACTTAACTCAGCTATAAATTATGTTCTGTTTGTCTTTAGCTCTCACACACCAAACTAAGCAGACTTATTGCATACTTTTCACATACTATTCAAATTACCTCAAGTAGCATCTCTTACATTTGTCCATCATTAGTATCCCTTTGTTGTTTGACTAGTCACTCAGTACCAGAGGAAGCTAAGACAGTGTTTACATTATCTGTCTAAAGTTATAATATGTGCAAGTTGTGAAGATTAATTCCATTCTAGGCACTGACTTTATAGCTGTAGCCCAACTCTATCTTCAATTATCCACAGGGTCACAGGTAAAAAGACAAATTTAGGCCAGATAGTATCAAGAATCCTACCCTTGACTATAATGAAATCTGGTTCTTCTTTGATTTGGGGGAAAGTCTTTACTGCTGCTTCTCCTCAGAAGCATTCTTAACTTTCACTACATTAAAAAAAAAAAAGAAATTCAACCTTTAATCCACCACCTCTAGGGAAACTTGGCAACAGGACTCAAAAATGAATTTTGATACTTTAAAGCATTGCCGGTAAATTGATTGGCTTAAAGCACTATCTTGGAGATTTTACTAGATAATTAAAAAAATTGCAATATAAACTTACAAGATAGCACAAAACACAAAGATATCCAAAGAACGACTGGTCAGAAAAGTCAAAATGCATCATGCTGTAAAAACATTGCTTCCTAATTCACATGCAAACATAAAACTCCATCACAAAAGTTTCAACATCATTAGGAAAAAGAGACAATGTGTATTCTTTAAAATTTATTTACAGTTAATAAGTTAAAAAAGCAAAGTACAACCAGATTGTAAATCTTCATCATATGCACATCAAACTGCCCAAGTAAACAATTCAATTCCATTACAATTGCCTTCTAATGCACTTAAGACATACAGTCTATCAAAAAATACTTTAAACACACCAATAAAGGAAATAACGTATATATGTCCATTAAAAAAACACCAATTCAAAGAATGCTGTGGCAATCGTTAAAACAACCAAAAGTTCAGAATTGCTCAGATGTTTTGTCTGATTATTTTAATATTTATTTTTGTTGAAGAGTTTTCAGAAAAACTATTATCATTTGCACAGAGAAAATCAATAAGTAACAGCCAGCAGCTTTAATTACACTTGTCCAATAAGTTACTCAAACTTGGACAAAATAAATATACACCACAAGTGACACTTCCCACTATCAACAATGAAGCTTCCCTCAATGATCAAGACATTACTGGTTCTAATTAGAAAAATTAAGTTGCTGGTTGACAATAAGGAATATAAAAATGACATTGAGAATTTTAAAAGGTTATTGAGGTGCCAGTCACCACATTTAGGCACTCAAAAGTCAAAAAAGTAAATAAAAGCAGAGCAAGGTGATAAAACTTCCTCCTAGCTTCTCCCTCTATTTGTGCCATGTAAGATGTAAGAGAAGGTAAGAGAACAAATAAAGGTCATGGAATTTCTTTTAAGATACTATATACAAGCTAAGCTATACTCACTTTTAGAGGACAGTAAATGGATGCCTCACCACACAAGCCATTGTGCCAAGTTCCTTTTCATATTTTGCCCCAAAGTACCCATCACATACTTTCACTTTCCTATCAACAGACTACTCTATTAGTTGTTCTTCACATTTTAGACATTGTAACTGGTTTTGCTAGGGAAAACTCATCAAAAATAAAGGAGGGGATGTTTGTTTACTTATTTCACAAACTAGAAATATGATATTTTAATAGTCCAAGTAAGACACTGAATTCAGGATGAGCAATCAAATACAAACTAAAATCACACAGCCCAGATAATCCAAAAATGCATTTAATGGTATTTCAGGGCACTAAAGCAACAAGAGAGGAAAGAGCAAACTGAGAATCTCCAAATAAACGGTGTCAATGGTTGTTTCACTTCTGTGCTGAGCAAAGTTGTTTTCCCAGTTATGTCTAATTTAAAATCCTCTGGGAAACTAGATATGTTGAAATTACATTCTATTATGGCCATTGGATTCATTTTCTAATTATAAAACTATATACAATAGCAAAGTGATACAAATACATTTCCTTCCCCTCAGGTGCTAGTTAGCTAAAGACATTTAACAATCTTAGGGGGAAGAAAACCTATGTGTCTGAACTATTATTGGCAATGGAAGCTAAAAAACAAAGAATACATCTAGGTCTCCTATCACAAACATAATTTAATACTCTCCTTCTAATGAATTACTTTTATTTACTCGGTGACAATGATTTACACAATGCATTAGTGATAGTGAATAAAAGTATGAGGCTGATGAGAAACTGGCATAAAGTCATATATATGTATATTTTTTGTTTTTTTACAACACTGAAATTAAAGTCACAGAACTATGGTGGACTATAAAATTTGGAAAATTCATTTCAGAAAATTATGCTATCTGAATTTTAAGAAAGCAGGAGTCCAAGTTGCAAACTCTCATTCTCCTAAAAAGCTGCTAAGCAGAGATATGCCTTAGTATTAAGGATTTCTTATGTCAGGTTCCAGCCCGGTATGGATCCTTCTGTGACAGAATACGTAAATTTTAAATAATAGTGGTACAAAAACACTACTTGACCCTTTAGATATTGCAGTAAAATCTGGCTTGTGGCATCACTGGCTAAAAATTCTAAGTCTTGCTGCCACCAATGACCAAAGGCACTTGGATAATCAAGAATTCCACACTGGGCCATGTGATATAAACACTATTATAAAAGTGTCAAAGAAGGGTCAGCACTCTGTGGCTCGCCTACTTAATTCTAGAGGTCTGCAGCTGTCAATGACCTCTGAACATAATTATTAATGGATATATATATATATATATATATATATATATATACATATATATATGTGTGTGTGTGTGTGTGTGTGTGTGTGTAGACACTGATGGACCAAAAACCAACCAATTGTCATGACGTTTATAAAAGTCACAAATATTAGTCTGGACATTTCATGTTATGTAACAAAAATAAGAACAAAGAAGGAAAGAGAGATCTATTTCCCCTACTCTAACTCCAGCCAGTTATTTGATACCAACAAATGTCCTCTTCCTCTAGGTCGCTAATAGTTCTGAGAATCCTAATGGGTATTCTGTTAATCACTAGAATCAGAAAGTTTACAGACATTCATTTCTCCTATGTGACTCTCAATTTAAAATAAATTATCCTTGAAATATTCCTGGGTTTGTATATTAGACCATTAAAGGAGGTAAAACATCAAGATTCCACCCACATCTTTAACCAACAGTTCTAACTCACTCGTGTTGTTTTTGTTTTTATCACAAGCCATGGGGGTGTCAACACACTTTAATGTTTATTCAATTGGAAAGAATTTAACAACTCATCTTTTCCTAAACAAAACTTTTAAGTTTCTATTTCCTTTAGATGCTCAGCAAATATAGACATTAAATCTCGATATAAAACCTTTTAAAACTCCTTTAAAAATGTTTTAAACAGTTGTACTTTGCAACTTTTTGTTTCCCATCACTGAGCCCATGAAATTCAGAGCCATCCAAATCCTTGCCCTATGAACAGTCAGTTGAATCTCTTGGAAAATCTCCTTGGTCAAAGCTTTGGAATCCAGTTGAAATTAGGAAACGCGTGGGATTCAGAATACCCTGAGCACAAACGAGTGCAATGCCACAAATGTTAGCGCTTTCAGAGGGGTGGCAGTTAAAGGGGAATTAGGGGTACGGAATGGGGGAGGGGGAAGCGAGGCAATGGAAAAACAAATTCTGGCTTTATTACACGAGCGCGAAACCAAATTCCTTTGGAAAAAAATAATGACTTCGGAGGACTTCCAAACCAGTGAGGTAGAGTCCAAAAAGGGAGAAAACGGATCTGCCCAAATAATCCTGGAGACGTCTCAATCTGGGGTTAGGAAGAAAAGGGACCTCCCAGGGAGGGGGCGAGGGGTGGGTCCCGCAGTCTCCTTCCTCCGCAGTCCGGGTGCTGGGAGGCAGTGGAGGGCACGCCTGGACCCCCAGTCCCAGGCGCCGCTGCATCCCGGCGGGAGGGCGCGGGGCACGGAAAACCATCCGGTGACTTTCTTCGCCCGTAAAGTGCACTAGGGGACGGGGTCCTGGCCGGATCTGTAAACACTCGACTGACACTTGTCCATCCCTCCAGGCGGAAGCTCCGTCCCGGGGTCAGAGGGCACCGCGGACCGGCCCGCCCCTTCATGCCCGGGGCACCGGGAAGCGGCGGAGCCTCACCACGGGTTCCAGGTTCACTCGCAGGACTTGGCGCGCTCGGTGTCGGGCCGCCGCCAGGCTGCGCTCGCCCCACACGTCGTCGCCGACGCGGATGGTGGGGAAGGTGGTGAGCGTCGGGGTGGCCGCCCTCCAGATCTCCTCCAGGGTGCGGCCCCCGAAGTTCGGGGCCACGGCCGAGGGCTTGACGAGGCAGCTCTCCTCGGGGGCCGCCGCCACCGACAACGACGACGACGACGACGGCAGCGGCGGTGGCAGCGACTTCGGCTTCCTGCTGCGGGCAGCGGCCACCTGGACTCCATGGCGCCTCCTTCTGGTGGCCGCCGCTCTTCGCGCCGGCCTGCGCGTCGGGCCGCGGACGGCGGGGGCCAGCGGGGGTCGGGGACGAGGGCCCGGCAGGAGGAATAGCCGTAGACGTCCTTGCTGCGCAGGATGTGCGGGGAGAACTGGTGCTTGAGGCTGCAGAGGAAGCTCCACAGCTCCGCGTCCGAGCTCATGAACTCCGTGCTGCGGGGCATGAAGAGCTTGAAGGCGTCGCCCAGCGCCTTGGTGCTGTCGGCCAGCGACAGTTGCGACCGCGAGTACACCACCTTCTCCTCCCGCGCCTCCAGCCCGGCCCCTCCGCGGGCCCCAAAGCCGCCACCGCCGCCCCAGGCGGCCGGGGCCGGAGCCGCCGGGGGCCGGCGGCGCCGCCTCTTCACGCTGCGCCGCATCGGAGGCCGCTCGCGCTCGCTGAGTCCCGCGGCTGCCGCCGCCGCCGCCGCCGTCCCCACCCGCGTCCGGCTCCGCGGCGGCGGCCGCTGACGCCTCCCGCCCGGCGCGTCTCTCGCTACTTTTCTCGCCTTCGCCGCCGCCCCCCCCCTCCGAGGGCGGAGGACACGGGCAAATATCCTGCCGCCCGGTACAAGATGGCGGCCGGCGCCCACCCCTGGGCTTTGTCATTGGACGGCACCTCGCCCCCTGGTTTCTCTTTCTTCTCCTCTCTTGCCTCCTTTCGCCCTCTGCCTTTCTTTTTAAATGGGCCCGCCTCAGGCCCCTCCCACCGCGGCCCCAGCTCCACCCATTGGGTGCTCTCAGAAGAGGGGCGGGCCCTAATGGAGAGACCAGTTCCTGGAAGATGGTACTGGGGTGGATTATGGTGGTGGACCTTGAACACTGTCAACAGTTGGGTGGCTCTGGGGTGCCACGGGTTGAGTAAAGAGGGTGGACAGGCCCACGTTGGAAAGCATGTCTCTCCAAGTGACTGGGTGTGCATTTGCAAGATGGAGGTGGGAGCTCTATCCCAGACTAAAAAGACAAAGGGAGATGCCCAAAGGCTGTGGCTTTGTATCCTGCCAGGGAGTGTGGGCTTAAGTCTAGAGGGAATGGGCCTGGCACAGTTGCCTTCTAAACTCTCAAAAAACCTCTTTTGATTTGATATCTTCAACCAACTCTTCCTGCTTTTGGCTCCAATCCAGTTCAAGCTGCCACGGGCAATCCAGAATTAATCAAGTAGAATTACATTGGTGAGGTTGAATGCTAGGCAATGGAACCACCTTAATGTTTAGAAGCTACGCTGCTTATCAAGAAAACAAAGGATTTTTACTATAAAACAATACTCTGCCCAAGTTGATCAAAAATTAAGTACTATTCTTGGATGGTTTCATACAGTCTTTCTAAATAACTGTCTATTTTTTTCATGTAGTTTTAATATGTCCCTCTGCAGCGCACCATATCTATCACTTGCAAATAATATAGCAAAATCAAAAAGGGTTTTGTGTGTGTGTGTGGGGGTCATTGTTAGAAATGCCTCTACAGTCTTAGACATTCTTGAGGTTTTTTTAAATTAATATTTTATTATACCACTGTGAGATACACAATTGCAAAGATGTTCATGTTTGGGTTTCGGTCATACAGTGTTCCAGCACCCATCCCTCCATCAGTGCCAATTTCCCACCACCAGTGTCCCCGATTCCCTGCCTTCTCCCCAGCCTGCCTGTATGGCATGCTTTTTATCTCTTTTCTCTTTCTCTTTCTCTTTCTCTTTCTCTTCTCTCTCCTCTCCCTCCCCTCCCTCCATCCCCCCCCTCTCTCTCTCTCTCTCTCTCTCTCCCCTCTCCTCTCTCTCCTCTCTCTCCTCTCTTCCCTCTCTTTACACATGGTAGACTGCAATACATACATTTAGGGGTTATATCTATCTTCTTTTTGCCTATATTCAATATTCACTTCTAGGCTGGTCCCTTCTCTGTCTTACCTAACCTCTTGAGGATTTATTTTTTTGCTATATATTTATCTCATTGTCTATCAGATAACTAGTTTTTGCTGAGTGAATCAGTGAAATAATACTAAACAGAACTGAGAAAGATATATGGAAATAACTTAGAGAACAATTTTATATTCACGTTGCAACTTAAAAAAAACTCTTAAAACGTTTTTTTTTTAAGTTTTAAAAACTCTTAAGGTCAAAGAAATGGAATAATTAGAACTTTAGAGATAGGGTATGCAATTTTTACCCAACAGTAAGCATCTTATTTTGCAGTAGAAAACAACAAAACGCCAGTTTGGGGACTTACGTATGTTTGTAATAGTTCCCTAAAATATTTGAGCTTAATGATGCCTATTTCAAATAACTTATTTGAGAGGACAAGAAATTTTTATCCACAGACTTCAATAATACAGCTTGCTAATAGCAGGACTAGGAGGATAGGTCTTTGAGCTCCAAAACTAGTGAACTTTATTGTTTCTCTCAAGGTTTGTTTTTTCAATTAGACTCTAAAATCTAAAAAGCTCACAGAAAATGTTTTACACATTATTGGAATGACCAAAAGACACCTGTCTATATCCCATTTCTGCTTCTACTCTACCCAAAATTGAGCACTTTTATCCAACCTTAATTGGACTTACAAATATTTTTGTTTGATCAAGTTAATACTTTGTATAGCGTCAATAAAAACTTCACAAAAACATTTTTGAGGCGCACATGCTGCATGGACACACATGCTGCCTGAGCCCACGTGGCCGAGCACATGTGGTGCCTGAGCACGTGTGTTGCCCGCATCTCCCCCTCTTGAGGTGTGTACTCTCTCTCTTACCTTTCCTCCTCCTTCCCTTTCCTAAAACCTTCTTAATAAAACCGGTTTTAACTTTAAAAAAAAAACATTTTTGAAAGTTACTTTTTTCCATCATAGCACCCTCAACATATGATGTATTTAAGGCAAAATATAACTTAATAAGAGATCAGTTCTCTCCCTGTTGAAATCATAGTAACTTTCTGAAGAGAAAACCATTTTCTTGGAAGAGTATACCTGATCTCTGGGCAAGATATTAAGCCAAATACAAGACCCTGGGTGTGTATAAAAAATGATACAACTCTATATCATCATTAGTTCTCTTGGTAATTATGGTAATGTTAAATTTTAATAACTTCTATTGGAATGTCCCTGCAGATTGACAATCTCACAGAACAAGCTGAATAGAATATTAAGAAACTTTTGAGTAGAAGAATCTAAGAGGATTTATGTATTTTGAATTCTCATATCCTTTCTTATGTTAATCACATTTTAAGTAATTTTTACTATGTAATGTATACTGGATACTTACACAAACTTATAAAATCAATTTAAAATAAGATAAATCTAATTTTGATTCTATGGAAACAAGTTCTCAAAGTAAGTAACCAAATGTTTGTTTATAAAATTGTCTATTTGAGTTACTTAAAACCAAATTTTTATTAAATAGTTCAGGAATTATATAATGTTGAAGTGATTAAACTTTTAAATTAGGCATTGATTTTTTTTCTCTATTCCCCTTCTACCATTATTTTACCTTTTTCTGGATTTCAAACTTTTGATAGGCTTAAATAGACTACAGTTTGTTTGATCCATTCTCTATGAGAAAAATTTACAAAGAAATATATTTTCTTCTAGTTCCTGGAGCTCACCTGAAAGAGTAGTTCATAAGTTATGAAATTAATTTTGGTCTAAAGAAATGATAGTTTCATGTTGTCAATTTCTTCTTAAGAGGAATGACTTGATAGATAAAAATAACTACATTTAAAATATATTTCTGTTTTTATAACTTATGCTAAAGTGATTTTAAATGTAATAAAGTCATTGGAAAAATTAAAAAACTTGGACTCCGATGTGGTAATGTGAAGGTAGACCCTCTTGCCCTTGTTGACAGTGTAAGGATTAAAACAAAAATGAAAACAGTTTTAAGTGATATCAGCAATCTCCCAACACAATACCCAAAATTTCCAGGGTCCAGCTGAAAGTCACTTATGCCAAGAATCAGGAATATCTCAAATTTTAAAAAAGTCAATAGTATCACTGAGATGAAAATTATGTTAAAATTATGTAAGAAGAATTTTGATATGATTTTAAGGCTACTTTAACCAGAATTACAACCCAACAAAGACAAATACCATATTATCTCATATGTGGAATAAAAAAAAATGAACAAATATTAGTTCAGATAAAAACTGAACTCTAAGTTAATAAAGAACTGATTGGTGATTGATTGCCAGAGTCAGAGACTCTTGGGGGTGGGTGAAATGGGTCCAAAAAATATAAACCTCCACTTACAACTTGATAAGACCTGGGTTAGTTCATGCATAAAAACACCGTGTTTGTTCCTGGCACTTAAAATTAGTAGTAAAAAATAAACTCTGGATAGCCTGGTGACGATAGCAAATACTGTATTGTATATTTGAGAATTGCCAAGAGAGTAGATATTAAAAGCACTCATCACTAGAAAAAATAATAGGGGCCGGAGCGATAGCCCAGCGGGTAGGGCATTTGCCTTGCATGCGGTGCGGCCAGCCTGTGCTGGCCGGGTTTGATCTCCGGCATCCCATATGGTCCCCCGAGCACCGCCAGGAATAATTTTTTGAGTGCAGAGCCAGGAGTAACCCCCTGAGCATCGCCAGGTGTCACCCAAAAAGCAAAAATAATAATAATAATAATAATAATAATAATAATAATAATAATAATAGTGATAGATCTTAAACATAATTAATGTGCATTTAACTTTTCTCCAAATACAGATATCAAATGATTGTGTACACAAAATATCAGTGTTGTAAATTTAACAACTTTTCTCCAAAACAGTTATGAAGAATTTTGAAACAATGAAAAATAGAAGTAAAAGTCTCTTGGTCAAAAAAAAAATGTTATAAAGAACCAAGAAACTATTAGAACTGAGAAATAGAATCAAAGAAATAAAAGTTTAACGGATAAACTCCACAACAAAATGGAAGGAAGGGTAAGGAAGAGAAATAACTGAACTTGAAGATAATAATGATGATCCAGTATGAACAACAGAGGGAAAATGGATTAAAATATTAAAACTATATATATATATATATATATATATATATATATATATATATATATGTAGGATAAATATCCTTTTTATTGAATCACTGTGAGATAGATCATTACAAAGTTGTTCATGATTCCATTTCAGTCCTGGAATGGTACATGATTCCATGTACCAGTGCTACAGTGTTCCTACAACAATTCATTCACCAGTGCATATTTCCCAGTACCAGTGTCCCAGTTTACATCCCACAATCCACCTACAGTCCCTCGACCCAGCAATATACCTCTATGGCAGGCATTTTCTCTCTCTCTCTCTCTCTCTCTCTCTCTCTCTCTCTCTCTCTCCCTTCCCTCCCCCTCCCTCTATCCTTGTCACTTTTAGACTTTGTGGTCTGCAATACAGACACTGAGTGGTCATTATGTATAACCCATTACCTACTTTCAATGCTCAGTTCTAATCTAGTATTGCCATTTCTAACTATTGTCAAACTGGTCCATTATCTATTTTACCTACCCTCTGCCCCCCACACACACACACATCTGGTAGATTGCAATCACTGACAAGACCTCCTGGCCCCTGTTTTCTCTGACCTTGGATATTAGTCTCATAATGTTTTTTTTAAAACCCACAAAAGAATGCAGTCATTCTTTATCTATCCTCTTTCTGACTAATTTCACTCCATATGATACTATCCAGGTCCATCCATTTATAGACAAATTTCATAATTTCATTTTTCCTAACAGCTGCATAGTATTCCATTGTGTAGGTGTACCATCATTTCTTTATCCAGTTGTTTGTTCCTGTGCATTCAGATTGTTTCCATATTCTGGTTATTGTGAATAGTGCTCCAAAGAACACAGAAGTGCAGATGGTGTTTGTGCTGTATGTATCTTGTCCCCAGGGTATATTCCTAGAAGTGGGTTGCTGGGTCAAATGGGAGCTCAATTTCTAGGTTTTAGAGAAATGTCCATATTGTTTTCCAAAATGGCTGGACCAGTCAGCATTTCCACCAGCAATGAATGAGAGCCCTTTTCTCCCCACAACTGCGCCAGTACTGCTTATTCTGTTTCTTGTGGATGTGTGCCAGTCTCTGTGGTGTGAGATGTTATCTATTTGTTGTTTTGATTTGCATCTACCTGATTATTATTGATGAAGAGTATTTTTTCATATGCCTTTTGGCCATTTGAATTTCTTCCTTGAATAAGTTTCAATCCATTTCTTCTCCCCAATTTTTTGATGGACTTGGATGTTCTTTTTCTCATAAAGTTCTACTAATACCATATATATATAGATATATATATATCCTATATCTATATATATATATATATATATATATATATATAGGATATTAGCCCCTTATCAGATGGATATTGGGTAAATTTTTTTCTCCAATCCATGAGCTGTCTTTGTATTTTCTTCACCATTTCTTTGGAGGTACAGAAGCTTCTTAGTTTGATGTATCATTTTTTGTCTTTACTTCCACTTGCTTTGTCAGTGGTGTTTCATCTTTGAAGATGACATTAACTTCAGTGTTGTGAGAGATTTTGCTTACATTTTCTTCCATGTACCTTATGATCCGGGTGTTATTGAGGTCATTAATCCATTTTTATTTGACTCGTGCTTGGTGTTAGTGATCTGAGTTCATTTTTACATGTAGCAGTTCAGTTTTCCCAAATTGTTAACGAAACTTTCCTTGCTTCACTTCATATTTCTTGCTCCCTTATCAAAACTTAAGTGATCACATATTTGAGGGAATGTGTCAAGATAGTCAATTCTATTCCACTGGGCTGCACATCTGTCTTTCAATGCCATGCTGTTTTAATTATGTCACTTTGTAGTAAGTACAGTTTGAAGTTGGGGAAGGTGATACCTCCCATCTTCTTTTTCCCAAGGATTGATTTAGCTATTCATAGGGGTTTACTGTTCCATACAAGTTTCAGGAGTATTTGATCAATTATTTGAAAAATGACATGGGTATCCTTTAGGGATATATTTGAATCTGTACAATGCTTTGGGGAGAATTGTAAGTTTGACAGTATTAATCCTCCCAATCCATGAGCAGAGCATGCTTCTCAATTTCCTCATGTCCTCTTATTTCTTGCAGTAACATTTTGTACAAGTCCTTTATGTCCTTATTTAAGCTGATTCTGAGGTACCTGATTTTCTGAGGCGCTATTGTGAATGGAATTGCTTTTAATATCATTTTCTTCTCTTTTATTATTTGTATATAGAAAAGCCATGGACTTTTGGTATAACCCAATATTTGTTATGAGAGATTTAGAAGGAGATGAAGGATGGACAGGACAAAATATAGAAACAATGGCTGAAAATGTTCCAAATTTGACAAAAGATACAAACCTTTAGGTTTAAGAAGTTGGGTATATCTGAAAAAGGTAAATTCAAAGATTCCACTTTAGCACTTTAAGACATATTAAGTAAAGGGCCACCTGCCCCTCGAGGTGTTGCAGGTGTGGCTGTGGTGCCCGGCTGCATTGGCAGGTGGCAGACAGGAGATAGGTTTGTCTACACCCCCCCAGGGTTCTGCCCTTTGGGCCCTGGATGGTGGATGGTCTGACATAGGAAGAACAGTGTGCAGCTGTGCAAGAGGCTTAGATAACAAAGTAGGCTAGGACCTGGTCCTTCCTAGGGTCTTTGACATCTGTACAGCATAATGATCATTGTAGTTGTAACAGGGGAGGTTGATGGGGAATGAGGAATTATAATATCACATTAGAAATCACTACTGAATATACACATAGATAATTGCATCATAAACTGTAAGGCAAGTCACAAGGTGTAGGAGAAGAGAGAGAGATGTACAGAGACAAAAATAGAGATAGAGAGAAAGATGAGAGACTCATATTCATGGGGGGGATAACTGCCTTTCGGCTCTCCCCTAGCTCAGCTGACCATGAGGCTTCCAGGAGGCAAGATGGGTTTTGGGAGTGGGCCCATCACTTCTGTGGGGCCTCGGAAGCAGCCGGATGAAACTCTCTCACCATAATAGCCACCATTATCACGGTCCAGATTCCACAGCTCATCAGAACCTACACAAGAGAGACACTGATCTCAAGACCAGCTCAGAGCAGCCAAGTTCGAGCCCAGGCAGGCGGCTCTCGGATGCAGAAGTCACCGGGCATTCCTGGAGATGGAGCTGGGGTACCCCTTCCCCTCTCTGACCTGTCCTGGAGGCCTGGTGGCCCCACCCATTAACTGCCTTGGGGCCCTTGGCCATGATGCAGAGACTCAGACGCATGGGGAAGAGCTGCCATCCGGCTCTCCCCTAGCTCAGCTGACCATGAGACTCCCAGGAGGCAAGATGGGTTTTTGGAGTGGGCCCATCACCTCTGTAGGTCCTCAGAAGCAAATGGATGAGACTCGCTCACCATAATAGCCGCCATTTTTTGTGGTCTGGACCCGGTACATCAAACTAGTGGAACCAATCATGTTCTATAATATATTACAATCTACAATGTGTAAGAAAGGGAAGCGATAAGGAGAGAGAGAAAGAGAAAGGAGATAAAGAACCTACCATGGAGGCAGGCTGGGGGAAGGGGAGGGAGGTGGGGACATTGGTGATGGAAGATGGACAGGGGTGGAGGGGATGGGTGTTGGATAACTGTAGAACCAAAATTCAAACATGAACATCTTGTAATTGTATATCTAACAGTGGTATAATAAAATATTAAAAGATATATTAAGTAAAAAGACATAAGTGCATAATGTTACATTTCTGGAAACTCTAGAAAAAGGGGAAAGATCTTGAAAATAGCAAGATAAAAAGAAAAAATCTTTTCTTTAAGGAAAAATAAATGAGAATGACAGTAGGTCTCTCACCAGAAACCACTGAAGTCTGAAGGAAGTGGCTCATCATTTTTCAGTTGCTGAAGATAAGAATTGTTGACACAAACTTCTATACCCCATGTAAATATCCTTCAAAAATTAAAGAAAACAACACATTCACTTGTGAAGGGAAATGAAGGGAATGTGTTGCCTGCAGACCTGTCCTAAAATAATAACTAGAGGAAGTTTCTAAACATAAAGGAAACAATATAAGAAGGAATCCTGGAATATCGGGGAAAAATGGTAAGCAAAAAAGTTAGGTAAATATGCTAGGCTTTTCTTTACCTTTTAAGTTTATAATTATGTTTTAAAAATTTCAGTGAAATTTTGTGATTTACAACACTGTCAATGATAGTTTCTCATGCACACAACTCCAACACCACACCCATCACCAGTGTAATTAGATTTGATGGTGGTTATAGACTAAATTGCTCTGTTCCCCCAAAATACTTGATGAAATTCTAACAGTAAAATTCTAGTTTTAAGACATCCATTAAAAAACCTATAGGAAAAACATTAAAATCTAAGAAAGTGTTTAACCTATTGGAAGGCAGGGAAAGAAAATCAATATCGAAATAGATATGAGGGTACAGAGATGTAGCTCAGTGGTTCAGCACTTCTCTTGGGCGTCTAAAGCCCTAGATTTTATATCTGGCACTGGCGTAGAAAAGAAAAGAAAATAAATCATAGGTGTTGGGTCAGACTTCTTTGTCAAGGCCCTAAAGGAACGATTTGAGGCTTTTCATATTCCTCAAGCAACCAGATGCCATTGGGCTACATTGGCACGTGATAGGGTCCAATGGAAATGTTACTGGCGCCTGCTCAAGCAAATCGATGAATAACGGGATTCAAGTGATCAAGTGATCAAGAAGTTGGGTAGAATAAGAAATATAAAATAAAATTAGATACTAAATATACAATATAGCTTTCTATAACAATGTATGATAGTTAAATCAGAAATTTCCCCAATGTGAAATGGACATAGAAATTAGCCAGACTTGAAATTAGCCAAACTTCAAATTAACCAGACTTACTTCACAGGTCTCTTTAATTTTTTTTCTTATTGTAACCATGAAGGTCCAGCTGGTGCAGTGGGACCAGTCAGTTGAGATACAAGCTAAAACTGAGCTATATTGGCAACAAGCCAGCAAATTGAAGGATGACATTTGAGGACTCATGTCCTCAAAGTAACTATTTTGTCTGCATGGTTACAGGAATTTTTTTTTTATAGAGAGAAGGAACATTTTTTAGAAAGAGTGAGTTGAAGATTAGTGAGCACCAGATGAACAATAAAGTGCCTCCTGATTTATGAACAGTAAAATCCCTGAGACATGACACATGACCATTTAAAAGTATTTTGTGGTTCTAGTTGATCCAATATCCTAGAGTTGGATTTATTATTATTATTATTATTATTATTATTATTATATCACAAACACTCTCTTATCCAAGAGTATGTCATTAAAATATTAAAATTTTGGACACTTTTTTTGTTCTAACAAAACCTATTCTGTGACTCTTTTCCTAATCTGTCAAATTAATATCCATATTAAAAATGAAAGAAGTCATGACATAAATTTTTATAAGCTCACAAGCCTGTTGCAGTATACTATTGTCCAGAGCCTCTGAATCTTGCCTGGAGTTACCTACTGCAGGCCACTTTGAAGATATGGAGCAAGAAAATTGAATCTGTGACTCTGTGGAAGTATATCTTACCATGTATTCTATGTTAGCTAGTATAAATATTTTCTCTCATGCTACCACAATCATCGTGGGACTAGATAGATCTTACCAGTGTATTTACCTGGCCACATTGGATCTCTAAGTAATTAGACTAGAGAGGAATGTTGTTTGCCTCCAAGCAAGGACGTGTGGCTCTCTAATAAGTCTAAAGGCTAATAAACAAAACAACTATGAAGTAAAGACTAAAATCTTGTGAATGCTTGGAGAAATATATACCTGGCTGTAGACTATCCATTGGTACAGATACATGCCCTTCCTCCACATCTACATAGGGCCTGGTGGAAAATCAAGGGCCTGAAGCCTTGGCTGGGGCACTATTAACATGTCAATGGCACTAGGTGAGGTCTTGGGCAGAAGTTACCTTAAGGGGATTGACCCTAACTGTTTTCCATTGATGTGGGCAGGTCAGGGCTGAAAAGTTATAAAAAGCTGTAGCCTTGGTACAGCCTTTTGGAAAAACAATATGGACATTCCTCCAAAGACTAGAAATTGAGCACCTGTTTGATCCAGCCATACCACTCTTGGGAATATATCCTGGGAAGCCCAAAACACACAGCAGCAATATCATCTGCACTTTTATCTTCATAGAAGCACTCTTCACAATAGCCAGAATCTGGAAACAACAGATTCCAGCAAACAGAGTACCCAAGAACTGATGATTGAATAAATAAACTTTGGTACATCTCATATCTATTGGATAAATAAACTTTGGTACATCTACATAATGGAATACTATGCAGCTGTTAGTAAAAATGAAGTCATGAAATTTGCCTTTAAATGGGTGGACGTGGGAGAGACTCATATTGAGTGAAATTAGCCAGAAGAAAAAAGACAGATATAGAATGACTGCATTTATTTACATGACATAAATATACATACATACATACACATATATTTTATATATATATATATATATATATATATATATATTATGATATCAATATCCAAGGTCAGGCAAAACATGAATCAGGAGGTCTTGTCAAAGGTGGAATCTACCACAAGTGTGTGGGAGTCAGAGGTTAGGTAAGACAGAGAAGAAACGATGTAATAATTGTCAAAAATGATAATACCAGCCTAGAACTGAGCATTGAATATAGTTGAAAAAGATACACCAGATAACCTCTAAATGTATATATTGCAATCCACAATGTGTAAAGAGGAGAGAGAGAGAGAGAGAGAGAGAGAGAGGAGATAAAGAATTTGCCATAGAGGCAGGCTAGGGGAGGGGAAGGACTTGGGATTATTGGTAGTGGAAAATGGGCACTGATGAGGGGATGGGTGCTGGAACGCTGCATGACCGAAACCCGAACATGAACATCTTTGTAATTGTATATCTCACAGTCATATAAAATATTTTTTTTAAAAAAGCTGTAGCCTGCTTTCTTCGCCTTTCGCCTTCTCTCTCCTTCTTCCTCTTCACCCTCTGCCTCAGCTCTCCTCCTCTTCATTCTCTTCCCTGTTAGGTTTAAGCATGTGGTAGTGGCCGTTTTGGCCAAGGTTTCTAAACCTACATGTGGCCAGGGCCCAGCTAGGAACATAAAGTCAGGGATTTTCCTATTGTTGAACTGTATACCAGATCAAGTGTGAGTAAAGCCTTTTGAAACTTTGCTGTATTCTCATGTCTTTCTCTATCTACCGGACACAGATCCCCTGGGAAAGAAGGGGATCCCCAGACCCTGCTCCCAGATTTTGTCAGGCAACCCAGCAGCTCTCCAACACAAGCCCTTTGTTTTTTGGATTTTGACTTTTTGAGTCACACTCCACAATGTGAAGGGGTTATTCCTGGCTCTGCTGTCAGTATTTACTCCTGGTGATGCATGGGGACCACGTGGGATGCTGGGATTGAACACGGATTGTCTATGTGCAAGGGAAACAGCCTAATCACTATACTATCGCTCCTATCTCACTTTCAAACATTTTATATATAAATTGTAGACCCTACTTCTCCTATTCCTTACCTTAAAATTTTAGAGTTCAGTTACAATTACATATAATAATAATTAACCTGTTTAAGACTATTAGAATATTATTGTTTTTATTTTATTTTATTTTATTTTGCTTTTTTGGGTCACACCGGCAATGCTCAGGGATTTCTCCTGACTCTGAACTCAGGAATTACTCCTGGCGGTGCTTAAAGAACCATATGGGATGCCAGGGATTGAACTCAGGCCGGCATGGGCCGGCCATGTGCAAGGCAAATGCCCTACCCGCTGGGCCATTGCTCTGGCCCCGAAATATTAATGGTTTCAATAGTTGGAAATAATTATGATAGACAAGAACTGAGTGTTGAAAGAAGGTAAAAAGGATATACATGATAACCTTTCAGTCTGAGTCTCTCAGACATGGGGCAGAGCTGCTACTGGCTCTCCCTGTGCCCAGCCACTCATGAGGCACCTGGGAGGGATGGCAGGTTCTAGCCCTGGCCCGCACCCCAGCAGAGCCTCACAACAAGCCAGACGACCCCCACTCCATGAGGGGCCTCCATTTTCCACATCCGAATTCCCTCTTGTCAGAACTCCACCCAGCAGACCAGCCTATCACAGCCTGGCTGCGCGGTTCATCAATAAATGTTGGATTTAGAGATGACTACAAGAATATGTTACCCACAAGGCAGAGCCTGGCAAGCTACCTGTGTCGTATTTGATATGCCAAATACCAGTAACAATTATAGACCTCATTCCCATGACCTGATGGAATGGTTTGAGGCTCTTTATGTTCCTGGAGCAAGCAGGTGCCCTTGGGCTATACTTGCATGAGACAGGTCATATGGAGATGTTACTGGTGCCCGCTCCAGCAAATCGATAAATCGATGATGAACAGGAAGACAGTGACAGTGATACAGTGATACCTTTCAGTATCTATATTGCAAACCCCAAAGGGGGTTGAGAGAGAGAGAGAGAGAGAGAGAGAGAGAGAGGTGCTCACCATAGAGGTAGGTTGGGAAGGGGGAGTGGTGGGAGGGAAATGGGGACATTGGTGCTGCCAAATGTACACTGGTGAAGGGATGGGTGTTGGAATACTGCACAACTGAAACCCAATCATGAACAGCTTTAATGGTTTATCTCACAGATCAAAAAAAAAGTTTTTTAAATGAATATTAATATTTTAAATCATAATTTTAAAGTTGAAAAACAACAAACTTACAAAATGAGTAGCCAAATCAACAATTAAGGTAACAATACCATAACTTTTTAAAAAGATCCTTTTCAAGCACACCAGAAGCGTTATACAACATTTCAGTAATAAACTATTTTTTAATTGTACTTAATACTGCTCAGATTGCTCTCCTAACACAGTACTAATCCTACTCACTTTAACATCAGAATTTTTCAGGTTTCTTTTGCCTACTAGATAACTAATATCAAGTCTTATTTATATATAGACCACAACAAAATTTCCTGTTTAACACAACTGCAACTTATTCTTAAATGCCTATTCATTCAAACTTTCAAGTACTTTATTGAGAATGACAATATACCAGAGTATTGGGAGTAAACAATGACCAGAATTGTATTAGGAACTCCCCGGTGATACTTATAGGTAAGTGATATTAAAATCATAAAAATGTACTATCTTATATTTCTGGAGCTTTACAGTTTGACACTAGACTTTGAGGGCCAGAATTAAATAGTCAGAAAGTTTGTGTACCTTTCTAGAGGTACTAAGGGTGAATACATATTTTTTTTTTTGCCTTTTTGGTTCACACCCGGCGATACTCAAGGGTTATTCCTGGCTCTTCACTCAGGAATTACTCCTGGCGGTGCTCAGGGGATCATATGGGATGCCTGGGATGGAAACCAGGCCAGCACAGGCCTGCCGCGTGCAAGGCAGACGCCCTACCCGCTGAGCTATCGCTCCAGCTCCAACATTGTTATCTTTCCAACCTCTAGAATTCACTTTCATTTCTTAGGTCTTGGCTGCTTCTGCCATTTTCAAAAGCAATAATGCTAAATCTCTGATTTTTCTTCAATAGTTACAATATTTACAAGAAAAAATTTTCTTCAAGTTTTTTTCTAACTCTTCTTCCTTCTTGAACTTTGAAGGACCCTCCAGCTATATTGGACCTATCTGGAAAATACAAGATATTCCTATTTTATAGTCAGCTGAAAAGTAACCTTAATCCCTTTTTTTTGATTAGGCATATACCCTACTCACTGTACTGTTGCTCCTGCCTCAGTAACCTTAATTCTATCTGCAAACTTCATTGCAGTTTTTCATGTAATTTCACATACTACCATGTTACATAGATTAGAATGTGAACATTTTTGAGGAATCATTATTCTCTCTATAGAATTCTAAATTTAACTAATAGTAACAGTTTAATATAAACTGAATATTCATATTCTGTGTATCAGACTCTGCTAAATTCTTCACACAAATTCATTCAGTCTTCACAATAGTCACATAAAGTATTCTATGTTTCCATGATCCACTTAGAGATGAGCACTCTGAGACTATTATTTCTCTCTATTTCCTTGCTGATATTCCATGTATTCCTCCTAAATTTTATCAATCCATTGAGGTTTCTCAACAAAACCTCTGGATCTTCCAGTGCACTCTTTCTTCTAGAAAGTCAGTATCATTTTGGTTTTTTATTTTCCTGACAATATTTATTTATTATTTATAAAACAAGACAAAACCAAAACCTAAAATATTTAGCCCTAAAATAATTGAGTTCTTTTACTATGAGCAAAAAGAATCATGACTGAAAAAGATGATTGGTCATTACTATTTATTTATTTTCTTCAGTGCCACCCTCGAGAACATCATGCGACAATTAGAATGGGAAGGAATGGGAGTGAAGATAGACCATCAGCAACTACACCACCTCCGCTTCGCCAATAACATTGTTCTAATAACACCAAACATTAGCCAAGTGGTACAAATGCTGGCTGAGGGGGCCGGAGTGATAGCCCAGCGGGTGGGGCGTTTGCCTTGCACGCGGCTGGCATCTGCCGGCCTGGGTTCGATCCCGGCATCCCATATGGTCCCCCGAGCACCGCCAGGAGTGATTCCTGAGTGCAGAGCCAGGAGTAGCCCCTGAGCATTGCCGGGTATGACCCAAAAAGGCAAAAAAAAAAAAAATAAAACAAATGCTGGCTGACTTTGACCGAGAATGTGGAAAGATAGGTCTACAGCTGAATCTCAACAAAACTATGTTCACGAAAAATGAACTAGTTCCAGAGGCCCCATTCACTCTCAATGGAACAAACATCTCTGAATGCAGCAGTTATGTGTACCTAGGTCGAGAAGTCAACGTGATGAGCGACCTAAAACCTGAGCTGCGCAGGAGGAAGAGAGCGGCATGGAATGTCTTCAAAAGCATCGAAGAAATAGCGAAAAAGACAAAGAACCTCCGGCTCCCAGCACATCTCTTCAACTCCATTGTTCTCCCTGCATTAACATACGCCTCAGAGACCTGGGCCCTATGAAAACAGGATGAGAACGCTATTCGGGTCTTCAAAGAGGAATCGAAAGAGCTATGCTTGGAATATCATGCCTCACAAGTGAGAGAAGGAATCCGGAGCTCCGACCTCCATCACTGTTTCAGAGTCAGGAGCGCTGTCTCATTTGCCAAGGCATCGAAAATCAGATGGGCTGGGCATGTAATGCGATTTGGAGACGACCGATGGACTAGAGCCTTTACCGACTGGATCCCACGGGACGTCAAAGATCACGTGGCCGCCCACCTACATGATGGTCAGACTTCTTCGTCAAGCCCATGAACAAATGGTTTGAGGCTCTTCATATTCCTGAAACAACCAGATGCCACTGGGCTACACTGGCACGTGATAGGGTCAAATGGAAATGTTATGGCGCCTGCTTGAGGAAATCGATGAACAAGGGATGTCTAGTGATTTAGTGTTCCTGACAATATATTTCTACATCAATCATTGTCCCTTCTTATGCTTGTACTGATTTTAATGCCAAGATAGGACCGAGAAGATCAGCTGAAGAAATCCACATCGGGACCCATGGCCTAGAATGGAACGAACAGGGTGAGAGACTATCTGAGTTCATCATGTCCACCAAGACTATTCATGGGAACTCACAGTTTCAGAAGGCTGAAGCGAAACGTTGGACATGGGAATCTCCCTGGCAGACAGTTCCACAATGAAATTGACCACATCATCTTCAATCGACGGTTTTGTCTGACCGATGTTGCTGTCGTCCCCAAATTCCAGACAGGATCGGACCACCGTCTCCTTCGTGCAAAATTCTACTTCCCGAACGGGGGAGAAAAGGCTGCAAAGTTTAAGAAGAGAACTCCCAGAACGACCACCAACTGGGAACTCTTTGGCACCATTGCGGCAACATGGGAAGATACCATCATTGATGACATCGATGAAGAGTACAACCGACTGGTTCAGCACCTCCATGATTGTGCGAAGAATGCCGAGAGAGAGAAAGACACAAAAGGACGCTTGTCTTCAGAAACTCTTGAGCTCATTCGCCAACGTGGCAAGGCGCGAGCCTCAGGAGACCAAATGCTAACGGCCAAGCTTGCTAAACAGTGCAGAGAAGCGATAAAAGAAGACCTCAAAGACAGAAGAGCAGAAATACTGGAAGATGCAGCAGAAGCCGGGAAAAGTATTCGCAATGCCTGCCTGTCCTTCGCCAACTATAAGACCAAGATGACTGCCCTCCGAGTCCATGATGGATCTATCACATCTTCCAGAAAGGCAATGGAGAAGATTATCCAGGACTTCTACTCAAATCTCTTTGATAGCCACATCCACCTGCCCACATACCAAATTCCACAGGATGGATATGTCATTCCCAACGTTCTCCCTTCTGAAATCCGACATGCCATCTCATCAGTAAAGAAGGGAACAGCACCATGCCCAGACAAAGTCAGACCCGAACATCTGAAGAATCTGCCGTCAGAACTCATCAATACACTAGCTCGTCTCTTCACATGCTACCTGTCCGAATGCAAGGTGTCCTCCCAATGGAAAACCAGCAGGACAGTTCTACTGTTCAAGAAGGGAGACATTCACGACATCGGGCAACTATCGCCCCATCTGCCTGTTGTCTGTCATCTACAAGCTGTTTACACGAGTCATCCTGAACAGGATTAGCAGAACACTAGATGAAGGACAACCATGCGAGCAAGCAGGTTTCCGAAAAGGATTCAGCACAATCTACCATATCCACACAGTAACCAAGCTCATTGAGGTTTGTAGGGGAGTACAAGATGCCACTCTGTCTCACATTCATTGATTTACAGAAAGCCTTTGATTCTGTGGAGACTGAAGTGGTCATCGAAGCCCTAGTCAAACAGGGTGTTCAAACCCAATACATCAAGATCCTTCGTGAGCTGTATTACGGATTCACCACCAGGATCTCACCATTCTACAAAGAAGTGATCATTGATGTCAAAAGAGGGGTTCGACAGGGTGATACCATCTCACCAAAACTCTTCAGTGCCACCCTCGAGAACATCATGAGACAATTAGAATGGGAAGGAATGGGAGTGAAGATAGATGGTCGGCAACTACACCACCTCCGCTTTGCCAATGATATCGTTCTATAACACCAAGCATTAGCCAAGCGGCACAAATGCTGGCTGACTTTAACCGAGAATGAGGAAAGATAGGTCTACAGCTGAATCTAAACAAAACAACATTCATGAAAAATGAACTGGTTCCAGAGGCCCCATTCACTCTCAATGGAACAAACATCTCTGAATGCAGCAGTTATGTGTACCTAGGTCGAGAAATCAACATGATGAACCACCTAAAAACCTGAGCTGCGCAGGAGGAAGAGAGGCAACATGGAATGCCTTCAAAGGCATTGAAGAAATAGCTAAAAGGACAAAGAACCTCTGGCTCCAGGCACAGAGACCTGGGCCCCTACGAAAGCAGGATGAAAATGCTATTCGGGTCTCCCAGAGCGGAATTGAAAGAACTATGCTTGGAATATCACGCCTCACTCAAGTGAGAGAAGGAATCCGGAGCTCCGACCTCCATTGCTGTTCCAGAGTCAGGGACACTGTCTCGTTTGCCAAGGCATTGAAAATCAGATGGGCTGGACATGTAATGTGATTTGGAGACGACCACTGAACTAGAGCCATTACCGACTGGATCCCACGGGATGTCAAAAGATCACGTGGCCGCCCACCTACAAGATGGTCAGACTTCTTTGTCAAGACCCTGAATGAACGGTTTGAGGCTCTTCATATTCCTGAATCAACCAGATGCCATTGGGCTACATTGGCACGTGATAGGGTCCAATGGAAATGTTACTGGCGCCTGCTCGAGCAAATCGATGAATAACGGGATTCAAGTGATCAAGTGATGCTTGTACTGGGACAGAAGAAAAGTTGGGAATTATCTAAAACATAAACTTCACTTAAAAACAGATGAAAATAGATTTATACTCATCTTTGTTAGTTGCCACAAACATAATAATATATCTTAGAACTTTCTCTTCTTAAAGGTTTGTAAAAAATATTTTTCATTTAGTTTGATCCTCAAAGAACCAAGTAAGAAAAGCAACAATAAAATAAAAATATCATTATTCTAATTTTATGGATAAGAAAAAATAAAGCCCAATAGGGTATTTGATGTGTTTGGAATTATAAAATTGGATTCTGAATTAAAGTTTTCTGATGTCATGACCAATCATCTTTTCAGTCATGATTCTTTTTTGCTCATAGTAAAAGAACTCAATTATTTTGTTGCCAAATCTTTTAAGTTTTGGTTTTGTCTTCTTTTATAGTTTTTTTTTTTTTTTTGGCCACACCTGGAAGTACCTGATACTTACTCTTGGCTTTATGCTCAGAGATCACTATGGTGGTACATACAGGGAGTATGCAGTGCCAGAGACTGAACATGTTTGGCTGCATGCAAGGCAAGTACCTTAATCATTGTACTATCTCTCTTTTCCTGAACCAAAATTTTAATAAATATTATGAACTTTTCTTTACTTATTTTCACAATTTTGCTCTCTCCATTGGCATGTTTTCCTTTTACCTTGACTGACATGAGCTAGTTAATCTATTTAAGATATCAACAAAATAAAAATTCTCTTAACATGAAGGATAGAAAATTAAATTCTTTAAATTATTAGAAAGTAGGGCACTCAACTTGTGTGAAACATACACTAGGTCAATCTCCAATACCATAAATAGTCCTTTTAGCCTCACCAGAAGTGATCGCTAAGTGAAGATCCAAAAGTAAGCTTTGAGCACAACTGCTGTGACCCCAAGTCACTCATGCCCCCACAAAAAAGGGGCACAGAATTTTGGACATTATGGGCCAGTGGTAATAAATTGAGAAATCAAGGCCACATAATTGATTCAGTGACCCAGGGTCTGTTAGCATGGGTCCAGTGTAGGTATGTTACAAAACTGTAACCTGAGTGAATGCAGAAAGAAGTTCTCTCACTTTGCAACTGACACAAAAGGTTCCTGCAGCCCTGGCTTCCATCAGGCAGCAGCTACTACATCTCAACCTAGTCATACATTTGGTGGAAAAGTCTCTATGCTGCATATTCAATTACCACTCAATGGTGAACTCCTACCAGAAAGAAAAGTACCGATCTCTTAGTCTTTTTCCTTTAAAACCTGATCCCACGTAAGAATCTATGTGAGATATAAGCTACAACTACCAACCTTTGTAATGTTATTATGGGGAGGGAGTAATGAGGGGCAGGGATGAGGGGGATGGAATATGGGAACACTGGTGGAGGGAAGTTGGTACTGGTGGTGGTATGGATGTTGAAGTATTAAAGGCCTGCAACTCTACCAATAACTTTGTAAATCATAGTACTTTGGTTAGATAAAAAAAAATAAATCAAGAAAAAAAAGATTTTTGTGTTTTGTTAGCTAAACTCACTCCTCTAGTGGATGAGCTCTTTACCGGTCATGATAAGTATTATAAAGAGGCTTATTTTTACTTCTTAACGTTTCCAATCAATATTTTATATAACTTACCTAACCCAAAAAATGTGGAATATAACACAGTTTTTGTCCTTTCTGCTTTTGAGTCTAATAGAATGGGAAACCATTGTTCTTAAGTGTTATACAATCCTCCTTATAATGTCAAAAATTATCCTGGGAATGAAATGCAAACCTACTATGGTGAGAAGGACTAGAGAGACTCTTGATGCTCAAAGACATTGTCAAACCACCATATCCACTTCTGACTACCTATATCCATTCATCTAGTTAAAGGAACAGCACAGGTCCTTATGATTTAAACAATAATTACTTTAAGTCCAATACATCCTACATGACACTGGTCCCAAAGGTGTTTTGCTATCCTTTTCCCCCTACTCAACTTGTGTTCCCCATTGACTATCTATGATATGATTTTGTCAAAATTTTAGATTTTGTCTAATAATTTTGGATTTTGTCAAAAGTTTTAGATTTTAAATTACATAAAAAATACCCTCTTGACATTTCCCCACATTCAGGTAGAAATAGTTACTGCCTCAAGCAAAACATAATTAAAAAATATGTTGAAGAACAATGAGATCATAGGTTATACAATTTATGTATTTCAGTTAGTCACTTAACTTTTATTTTTTATATTTGTGGCTAGATTTAATGAAACTGGTTTCTCCAACTAAGGTCCAGAAGATATTTGCACCATTTTATCAGCTTTTTTCTGCTCTTTAGTAACTAGACTGAAGCAAAATTATTCTTCTTTCTGTACAGCTAAAAATGTTCAAGGATCACCTTTCAAGTCTTATATTTAATTTTCATTAAGTTGTCTCCCACAGTGATTTTTAAACTAAGAAGCCAACTTAGTAAACAACTTAGTAAACTGAGTAAACAAACAATAAGATCTATATTATTATTTAATGTAAAATGCATTTATTGAAACAATATAAAATAGTAATATTAATTTTAAATAAAATCTACTTAATAATATAAATGTTCGAATATCTACTTTTATATTTCTTTTGCTCTGGCCAGTTACAGATTTCGTTTTCTTTTGCCTTCATGATAAAAAAACATTTATCCACATTTTATACTTAAAATTCTAATTCATCAATATATTATTCTATTGGGATGTTCAAAACTAATTTAATAAAATATTCTGGTCATATGAACAGCATTTTCAATCTTTGATCCATTGACAGTGAATGGAGCATCAAGAACTAGTTGTTTTTTCATGAACATTGTTTTGTTGAGATTCAACTGTAGACCTATCTTTCCACATTCACAGTCTAAGTCAGCCAGCACTGTGCCGCTTGGCTAATGCTTTGTGTTATTAGAGACGATATCATAGGCAAAGTGGAGGTGGTGTGTAGTTGCTGACCGTCTATCTTCACTCCCATTTTGGTGAAATGGTATCACCCTGTCGAACCCCTCTTTTGACATCAATGATCACTTCTTTGTAGAATGGTGAGATCCTGGTGGTGAATCCGTAATACAGCTCACAAAGGATCTTGATGTATTGGGTTTAAATGCCCTGTTTGGCTAGGGCTTCAATGACTGCTTCTACAATCCGAGATAATTGGATTCCCCAGACCTCTAGCTCTTGGTCAGACTCCAACCATGCACTCAGGCCCAAGTCTTCCACCAAATGCTGTTTGCCTCCAAGCAAGCATGTGTGGCTCTCTAATAAGTCTAAAGGCTAATAAACAAAACAAACAACTATGAAGTAATGATGAGAATCTTGTGAAGGCTTGGAGAAATATATACCTGGCTGTAGAATATCCATTGGTACAGATGCATACAAAGGTATTCTGAGATACAGTTCATCTCAGATGCCCCTTCCCATCTACCAAGGACCTGCAGCCTTGGCTGGGGCAATATTAACATTTCAATGGAACTAAGTGAGGTCCTAGGAGAAGTTACCCCCAGGGGGATTGACCCTGATTTCCGTTGATGTGGGCTGGTCTGGGCTGAAAAGTTATAAAAGCTGTAGCCTGCTTTCTTGGGCACTTTTTCGCCTTTTCGCCCTTTTGCCTTTTGCCCTTTCTTCCTCTTCTCTCCCTTCTATTCCTTTTGGGCCTTAGAACATGGTAGTGGCCATTTTGGCCTAGGATTCTAAAGCTTCACTTGGCCTGGGCCCAGCTAGGAACCTAATGTCTGGGGTTTTCCTGTTACTGAATTGTATACCAGAACCTGTGAGAGTCAAGTCTTTTGAAACTTTGCTGGATTCTCATGTCTTTCTCCGTCCACTGGCCACCGATCACCTCGGGCAAAAGGGGGATCCCTGACCCTGCTCCAAGATTTTGTAGAGGTGCCCAGTGTTTCCCAACAAATGTCTGAACCAGGTGATTCTGAGTGACTGGTCCTCTGTTTACTGAAAGGGTTGTGCTCACCTGCTTGAGGGTAAACTAGTACTATCCTTCCTTTAGTCTTAAACGGTAGTCTCAAAGTAGCCAAGTAAATTCTATGTAAATCTCCTGGTAAATTCTGTCAGGAATTGTGCCCAATCTAGAAAACATTGAAATCATGGTAGAGATTATAATAATATTTCAGAAGTTATTATTTCAGCCAAAATGACTCCTGTAACTGTCACACCCTCCGTCAGTGTTTACAAAGAAGAGAGAACTTATTAACATGAACCCTGGCCAAAGGACATGTAAATAGCTTAAACTGTAAGTAGATTAAACAGCAAAAATCCCAAGCTAGCTAGGTGATGTCATTCAACACTGCCATATGACCCAGCAATTCCACTTTTGGAATTCAATTCCCAGGACATAAAACATTCTCTCAAAAGGATATATGCACATCAGGATTCATTGCTGGACTCAGTACAATAGATAATATATGGAATCAATCTAAGTGTCCAACAATAGCTGAATATAGATTATTAAGATGTGGTATATAAACACAATTAGAATGGGAAGGAATGGGAGTGAAGATAGACAGTCAGCAACTACACCACCTCCGCTTTGCAGATGATATTGTTCTATAACACCAAGCATTAGCCAAGCGGCACAAATTCTGGCTGACTTTAACCGAGAATGAGGAAAGATCGGTCTACAACTGAATCTAAACAAAACAATATTCATGAAAAATGAACTATTTCCAGAGGCCCCATTCACTCTCAATGGAATAAACATCTCTGAATGCAGCAGTTATGTGTACCTAGGTCGAGAAGTCAACATGATGAACAACCTAAAAACCTGAACTGCGCAGGAGGAAGAGAGCAACATGGAATGCCTTCAAAGACATTGAAGAAATAGCTAAAAAGGACAAAGAACCTCTGGCTCCAGGCACAGAGACCTGGGCCCTAAGGAAGCAGGATGAAAATGCTATTCGGGTCTCCCAGAGAGGAATTGAAAGAACTATGCTTGGAATATCACACCTCACTCAAGTGAGAGAAGGAATCCGAGTCCGACCTCCATCGCTGTTCCAGAGTCAGGGACACTGTCTCATTTGCCAAGGCATTGAAAATCAGATGGGCTGGACATGTAATATGATTTGGAGACGACCGTTGGACTAGAGCTGTTACTGACTGGATCCCAAGGGATGTCAAAAGATCATGTGGCCGCCCACCTACAAGATGGTCAGACTTCTTTGTCAAGACCCTGAAGGAACAGTTTGACGCTCTTCATATTCCTGAATCAACCAGATGCCATTGGGCTACATTGGCACGTGATAGGGTCCAATGGAAATGTTACTGGCGCCCACTCGAGCAAATTGATGAATAACGGATTCAAGTGATCAAGTGATGTATACACAATAGAATAATATGCAGTTGGAAGGAACAACAAAATCATTCAATTTGATGCAACAAGGTTGGAACTGAAAGGTATCATGTTGAGTGAAGTAAGCCAGAGGGGAAAGACAAACACAGGGTGATCACATTTATCTGTGAAATATAGAATATGGGATGAGGAAATGTATAGTAGTAAAAGGGATGCCTAAATCACCCTTGACTCTAGTGTTTAGAGAGCAGGACAGAGAAGGAAATAAATCAAGGAAGGAAGAAGAGTTAGATCCCAAGCATCTCATATGTCCCCGAACACCACCAGGAACAATTTCTGACTTCAGAGTCAGGAGCATTGCCACATGTGCCCCTCCCATAAAAAGAAGCAGATTTCTTTGGTTCAGAGCTGGAGAGATCGTACAGGAGACAAGGCGTTTGTTTTGTATATAGTTGCAGACTTTCAATAGATTTGGCCAAGACAAAATTTATACAGGTCAAGTGGAGGTCACTAGAGATTAATATAATGTGGAAAGCATTGATGGACAACCTGATGCCTTCACCTGATTTGATCCCTAGCACCACATATGGTCCCCTAAGCACCACTAGTAGTGACCCGACACAAAATCAGGAGTAATCCTTTAGTACAGCCAGGTGTGGCCCACCCTCAATGCCCAAAATATAAAATAACAAAAAAGAAAATTTCATAAAAGAAGGGAAAGTTTCCAATTATTAGACAATTTCCTGGCACTTGTAATTCCTACACAGTGTTAGAGAATGTGTGTGTATTAGAATGCTTCTGGTTTTGAAAAACAAACTCTCTTGATTTGTATGAAGCTGGAAGAATGTATTTGTATCTCTAAGAATCTGACAAAGAAGATGCATCTGAATCTGAGAAAAAATTTAGAAATAGGGGTTAAGTCTCGAAGAAATTCAACGTTTTTGACATCCCTATTACCCTCTGCTTCTCTTTGTATATTCAGTTTATTTTGTCTCAGTTTTTAGTAACTTTTTAAGTTAAACAGTCATAGTTTTAAAACTCATTGCCTTGTAGGACATAAGCACTAAAAGCAATCTCTACCCTTCCATTCCTTATTTTTCTATTTTTATTTACAAAAGAACCCATTTTAAATGCTGCCAGCATTTCTTCTGTTTCTAAATAATATGCTTATATTGTTACTTCTAGATTTTTCAGCTTTAATATTATTTATGTATTTCATATTATGAACCACTAGGATCCTCCTTCATTGTATTACATATTTATATAATGTATTTTTTGCTAAGTCTGTATCAGTCATTTTCATTGCTATGAATATGCTATTATAAAGCAACCATATAACTGTTACAGCATGCCAAAACAAAAAAATTCTTTCAATATGTTAAAAACTTCTTGAAAACCAAATATTTGGAAGGCAGATATTTTTATCCTTATATTGACAACAGTACCTTCTAGAATGTCAGTATATGGGAAGTAATATTTATATTTAAGTGTATGTAAAATGATTTTGGCATTTAACATCTCTCTAAAGCATCAAAGAAGCTATGGGGTGGGGGGAACGTCAGAAATTTGTTCAATTTCATTACTTTTATTTAGCAATTTAGCTGTATTATTATTGATATTTTCTAAAAACAAGCAGAAAATGTTCTTAACTTTAAAATTTAGGATAGGTCTTCAGTAATAAGAGCTGAGTCTCACTGAGAATTTTTTCAGAGGTACCCCTGTTTTGATATAGGCCTTGCTCAAAGGTTGCTTATTCACCAAGATGATTCACTTTGAATTTGCACAAAATTTTGATAATCTTGAAAGTTTAAGAAAAGAATGAGTATCTGTTTCTTGAAGAATTGTAGTTTCTATCATCACTGAATCATTATTTAACATGGTCACAAGGGCTAGAGCTGAGGAGGTTTTGTTATCTGGGTGTCTTCAGTTACATGACTGAATTCTTGGACTCTGAAATCTCAAGGTTATCAAATCAAAGTTTATTGCCTTGATGTTTGGGGTACTTTTCAGGTCCCACTTTGATAATAATTAAATATTCAGTAACCGCGATAACTGAAAATACATTTTGGTGTTCTGAGAACAAAGTATGTATTCATAAATAATAATATTAGAAAACACCTTTTTTCTTTCTGGTGATTTGACCTAATCAATCCAGTTTTTCAAAATTAGCTACCTATTTTCACTTTATTATTGGCAAAATTTATTAACTGTATTTATAAATCAAAAATCCCTTCAGGCCATGAATTCTCCAAAAAGGTAGTACATACTCACTGGGGAAATAGACTCATGATAGTCTAAGTAAGTATTAGAAAAGTTATTGAAATATTAAAAAAGTATTTGAAATATTACAATATTTCAAAGACTTAAACATACAGATGTAATTTCCCTGTAATCTTGACATATCTTTATAACATAGTAAAAATACTTAAAGTTTCATTCCCCAAACCAGAAATTCCAGTGCAGGGTCCTGTTGATGATCCCATGCCAAACTTCTGAAGTCAAGATATCTACAATGAACTCTTTGCACATGATGCGTAGAAGCTTTAATATACCTCAAGTTATAAAGAGAAAATTAAGACTAAGTATCCAGATGAGGTAACTAGAATTACAATGAAAATGGAATTTTATTAATATTGATTTTGAGTACTGTTTTTACATTGTTTCATCTGTAACTTTAAAACATCAAATCTGCATTTTGATACTTTCACCATTGATTTGTGGTTGTTTTATAGTACTTTGCTAAACAGCTTGAAGAAACAAATCAAGTCCAATTTGCTTTGTATTTCCAGATCTTTAACATAATACTTAGTATTTTGATGTTCAGCTATTGCTGAATTCACTATCACTATCTATCACTATCTTCCCGTTAATCATCTATTTGCTAGAGCGGGCACCAGTAATATCTCCATATGTCCATATGGAGATATTACTGGTGCTGAATTAATGAATAAATATATCAATTCTTTAATTATACAATTCATTATACAGCATTATTGTTGCAATTGGACAATAAACTGAGGCAACCCATATTACTGCACAATATTGAAGTGTTTAAAACTCATGTCCTAAAATAATCTAAATGATTGGCTCCTTCCATATTGTCAAGTCTATTTATGGTGTGTGTGTACTTATACCATCTAGGGACAACAAATTCTTTTAATATAACATCTTTAAGATGTTTATGTGACAGAAAAAAGCCAGAAAAGACTGGATCTTAAGTTTGGCAAGATGCCCATTTGTCCAATGAACTTTCTAGAAGTTCAGTGAAATAAATATAGAAATATTTTTAGCCAAGACAACTGGATTTTAATGCAGCTTCTTAAATATTAAAGTAGTATATATCAGTTCATGACAGTGGCAGTGTCCTTTGTCCTAATTGAGGTCTTGTCCTAGGTAGCCAGAGTGGGACCTAATCAAAGCATACCTTCCAATCTTGTCATTCTAACCCCCCAGGATAAATTATCCCAAATACCTAAAATGGCTTAAATTCTTTTCCCAATTACCTTAAATTGGGAAAAAGAAAAACTTATTTTACTTATATATTTTTAATTTTACTATACCATCTTTTTTAGATCCTTCGTGAGCTGTATTATGGATTCACCACCAGGATCTCACCATTCTACAATGAAACGATCATCAATGTCAAAAGAGGGGTTCGGCAGGGTGATACCATTTCACCAAAACTCTTCAGCGCCACCCTTGAGAACATCATGCAACAATCAGAATGGGAAGGAATGGGAGTGAAGATAGAACATCAGCAACTACACCACCTCCGCTCGCTGATGACATCGTTCTAATAACACCAAATATTAGCCAAGTGGCACGGAATGCTGGCTGACTTCGACCAAGAATGTGGATAGGTCTACAGCTCAATCTCAGCAAAACTATGTTCATGAAAAATGAACAAAAAATGGCCTAGTTCCAGAGGCCCCATTCACTCTCAATGGAACAAACATCTCTGAATGTAGCAGTTATGTGTACCTAGGTCGAGAAGTCAACATGATGAACGACCTAAAACCTGAGCTGCGCAGGAGGAAGAGAGCAGCATGGAATGCCTTCAAAAGCATTGAAATCAGAAGGAAAGAGAGATATAAAGAATGACTGCATTTATTTGCATGACAGAAATATATATATATATATATATATATATATATATATATATATATACACACACATAATGACACCAAAATCCAATGTCAGGCGAAACGTGGATCAGTAGGTCTAACCCAAAATGGAAATTACATAAGCGTGTGGGAGTCAGAGGTTAGGTAAGACAGAGAAGGGAACATGTGTGAATAAATGTCGAAAGGGCTAATACCAACCTAGAACTGAGCATTAAATACAGGCAAAAAAAAAATGCACATGATGGCCTCTAAGTGGATGTAGTGCAACCCACAATGTATAAGAGAAGGAAAAGAGAGAGAGGGGAAAGAGATAAGAGATAAAGAACCAGTCAGTTAGGAAGGCTATGGGAGGGGGAGGGAATAGCGGATGTTGGTGGTGGAAAATGGGAACTGGTGGAGGGCTGGGTGCAGGAACACTATGACTGAAACCTCTAAACATGAACAATGTTGTAATTGTATATCTCATGGTGGCATAATAAAATATTTAATAACAAAAAAAAAGAAATAGCTAAAAAGACAAAGAACCTCCAGCTCCAGGCACATCTCTTCAACTCCACCATTCTCCCTGCATTAACATACGCCTCAGAGACCTGGGCCCTACAAAAGAAGGATGAGAATGCTATTGGGTCTCCAAAGAGGAATGAAAAGAGCTATGCTTGGAATATCATGCCTCACTCAAGTGAGAGATGGAATCGGAGCTTCAACCTCCATCGCTGTTCCAGGATCAGGGGCGCTGTCTTGTTTGCCAAGGCATCGAAAATCAGATGGGCTGGACATATAATGCGATTTGGAGACAACCACTGAACTAGAGCCGTTACCGACTGGATCCCAGGGGATGTCAAAAGATCACGTGGCAGCCCACCTACAAGATGATCAGACTTCTTTGTCAAGACCCTGAATGAACGGTTTGAGGCTCTTTGTATTCCTGAAGGAACCAGATGCCATTGGGCTACACTGGCATGTGATAGGGTCCAATGGAAATGTTACTAGCGCCTGCTCGAGCAAATCGATGAATCACTGTATCACTGTCTTCCCGTTCATCTTGGATTTGCTCGGCGGGCACCAGTAACATCTCCATATGACCTGTCTCATGCAAGTAGAGCCCAAGGGAACCTGCTTGCTCCAAGAACATAAAGAGCCTAAAACCATGCCATCAGGTCATGGGAATGAGGTCTATAATTGTTACTGGTATCTGGCATATCAAATACGACACGGGTAGCTTGCCAGGCTCTGCTGTGCGGGCAGCATACTCTTGTAGTCATCTATAAATCCAGCATTTATTGATGCGTGGCTGCAAGCAACCACGCAAGCAGGGTTAGGCTGGTCTGCTGGGTGGAGTTCTGACGAGGAGGAAGTCCGGATGTGGAAAATGGAGGTCTTCATGGAGTGTGGGGTCATCTGGCTTGTTGTGAGGCTCTAATTGGGTGGCGGGCCAGGGCTAGAACCTGCCATCCCTCCCGGGCACCTCATGAGCGGCGGGGCACAGGGAGAGCCAGTAGCAGCTCTGCCCCATGTCTGTCTCTGGATCAGCATACCTGGGCTGGATTAAAAAAGACTGCAGCAGGGTGGATCTCGATGAGCCAGGCTGTGATAGGCTGGTCTGCTGGGTGGAGTTCTGACGAGGAGGAAGTCCAGATGTGGAAAATGGAGGTCCTCATGGAGTGGGGGTCGTCTGGCTTGTTGAATAATGGATGTCAAGTAATCAAGTGACTATACCATCATGAGATATACAGTTACAAAGCTGTTCATGATTGGGTTTCAGTCATACAGTGTTGCAGCACCCATCTCTCCACCAGTGCACATTTTTCCCAAAACGATGTCGCCAGATTCCATCCCCTCTAGCCTCCTCTATGGCAGGCACTTTCCTCTTCATTCCTTCCTTATTCTTCCTTCCTTCTTTTCTTCCTTACTTCCTTCCATCCTTCCTTCCTTCCTTCCTTCCTTCCTTCCTTCCTTCCCTCCTCCCTTCCCCTTCTCCTTCTCTTGTCCTCCTCCTCCTCCTACTCCTTCTAACCTCTTCCTACTCCTTCTCCTCCTTCTCCTTCTCCTTCTTCTCCTTCTCCTCCTTCTCCTTCTCATTCTCCTTCTTCTTCTTAGTCGTCCTTATCCTCCCCCTTCTTTCCCTTCTCTTACACATTATGGTTCGCAGTAATACATTTATGGGCTTATCACATATATCCTTTGCCTATGTTTAATGCTCAGTTCTAGTCTGACATCACTTCCAACAACTTTTAGCACACTGGTCCCACTTCTAGCTCATAGCAACACTATTCACAATAGCCAGAATATGGAAACAACCTGAATGCCCAAGAACAGAAGACAGCTGTTTGGGAGTGTTTCTGTTTCTTCTATTTCCTGGAAGAGCTTGAACAGGACAGGCAGTAGGTCCTCCTTAAAGGTTTGGTAGACTCGCTAGTAAGCCCATCTGGACCTGGGCTTTTTGTGTTTGGGCAGACTTTTAATTACTGTTTCAATTTCCTCAATGG